>JAODKF010009374.1:0-25508 GCA_026779585.1 Mormyrus proboscirostris
AGAGGAAGCCCTAACCCTAACCAGACCCAAAGGGGGAGTCCGTCCTCCAGGGGGCAGCAGAGGAAGCCCTAACCCTATCCAGACCCAAAGGGGGAGTCTGTCCTCCAGGGGGCAGCAGAGGAAGCCCTAACCCTAACCAGATCCAAAGGGGGAGCCCGTCCTCCAGGGGGCAGCAGAGGAAGTCAAATGAACAAAATTTAACAATAATATTATATCATGTGGGCCCCTAATTCCCGGGGGTCTCAGGTGGCTACCTACCTTGCCTTATGGTAAAGTCCACCGCTGTCCAAAACACTCACTACCTCAAGCATCCAAAATGCACACAATGTCTAACATCCCAGACACTCACTCCCCCATATGTCCAATGCACACTACCTTAAACATTCCATCTATCACACGTTTCTATTCAGTTTATAGCCACAACTTGCAGAGATACTGTACCAGAGAGCATTGTTCAGGTTTGAGCTGGCTTGTTTTGATTAAACCACAACCCCCCCTAGTGCCCACAGTAAGGTAAGGAGGGTTGACGGGTAACAAAAAGCATCCCTTCTGCTCTCTTCCCACTCATGGTGACCCCCGCAGTAAGGGAAGGCTGGTCGGAGGAGCTGTCCCATGCCGGCCGCCCCGCCTGGCTGTCTCCACTCCTTAGGGACAACTGCTTCACTTGCGCTGTTGGCCTCGGGTACAAAGACTCACCATGTCGGCCAGACCCCCAACTACGGATCTGTCTGAAATATTCATCACCGACTTGACAAAAAGATGAAAAATAAATGAAATCCTTTTTTCATGGTCTTCCAGGTTGTTTCATAAAAATTACATGAGAACTTCTTTCCATCTCTAAGCGACACCCCTCTCTACCACAGGCGGCAAGACCACAACGCTGCAAGGACGAGAACTGGCCGGAGATTCACAGAGGACAGACTTCAAAAAGACTCCAGGCAGAAGAGGGGCTTGGCACAAAGGCAGAAGAAGAACCTCAGTCCTAGCTCCCTGGAAACTGAGGCCCCCTTGTGGCTAATGTCAAGAAGGCTCATCTGGAGAAGTAGAGCAAGAAGGATGAGGCCACAAATAGACCAGGTCATGGTCTGTCCAGAGTGCTGTTGTACTCTTTTTCATCTTTACTGAAGTTAATGGTAAATAACACATGTAATATTTACCTATTAAGCATTTTTGAGTAAAAACCAAAAATCCCATGTGGCTAAGGACTTCACAAGAAATGTCTTTTCATAACAAACCTGCTGTTATATAACGTGAATGCAATGGAGGTGTTCCGATCTTTTAAGTGTTCTGACTCAGCTTATTGACTTCCTCACTGGTCTCAGGACTACCTATTACTTTGTGCTTTGCGTTTAGGACTTACACAACACCAGCTTGAGAAGAGTGGAACCAATAATAGGCCATGGATAGATGGCACATGTCAGTACACAAACTCCTTGTGCTCTAAATTAAGACCCAAGCAGTGGTTTGCGGTGTGAACTACTGAAGTAACTTGTACAATGGATGGTAATGAGTGCTACACTGACATCTAGAGGTGCTTACTGTTTGTGCACAGAGTCAGGAATTGTAACAATGTTCCAAGTTAACCTACTGTGTTGTTGGATTTTTGAAATGACAAAAGAGAAAACCACAATTAGGTTAAATCAGCATCAACAGCTTCTACAAATAAACCAGCCAAACAAAGGACTACAACTTAGGCCTTAAGCTACGGTCCTTTGTTTGGCTGAGGAAGTAGCAGCCATCACCTTCACAGGAACCATTCCATACTGACACATGACTGATGACAGTGCTGATATTAAAGCTTTTTAAGCTTTGGCCACATTTTCCAACTCTGTGCCCAGTGGCAGTGTCCAGATATGACCGCTGTGGTTGAATAATGGCCTAAGTATGCGGGACTGTACAGAGCCTGTCATGAGAGCAGGACAAGCTGCGCATTGCTCAACTTCCCCTCCAGGATGAAGACATTTACGCCAAAGCATTGAGAGACTGCTCCGGTAAGCTAGGAGATATCTCAGTTGCTGCAAAGTATTGTTAAAAAAAGAGAAGCCTTTTCGTGACTCATGACTGTTCTGATATCAACAAATACTGGATGTGAAAAGGAGCAAGAGGTGAAGTTCATTCCCTTCTTTGGCTAAATGATCTATTTGAGGGGTTAAGGGAAGAAGGTGGCTGTGTCCCAGAGGCAAAGTCAGGATCTTGCCTAATTTCCTTTCTGCTACCAGGACAAGAGGGCACTGGTAGTGTAACTTCACAACGGAAATTAGGCAATATTTAACTAACCAGGGATACAACTCAGCAAGAGATCTGTTTTACTGAGATGGCGACAGCAGTACACTGGCATAAAACAGCTAATTACCATTGTCATTTCATCACATGCATGGAAATGTATAAAAATCAAAGAAAATTCCTAATTTCAAGTGCTAGATAGATTTTCTTTGCTACCTAAAGTTATATACCTCTACTTATTTATATACAAAATTTGGGATATATTTTCTCATACGTTTCTTAGTACTTTTCACTATCATATATAAACATATTCTACTTTCTCCTCGTGTTTTATCCTCATGCCTTTCTGCACTTGTATCCCTTGAACCAATCAAGCACAAGCACAATTTTTATTGTAGGCCAATCGCAGTACATTTAGAAGAGGCAGGGTGAAAACAACAATAACATCATCCTTTGTCATCTATTTGCTAAAGTATGTGCCGTGCAAAAATATTCACACCCCTGACCGATGGTCTACTTTTATTGAATTTCAAATATTACGTATTTCAAACACAAAATTATTTTAACGTGACATTGCTTTACATTAAAATAGAAAACCATAAATAACAAATAAAATTATTAAAAAAAAAAACATGCCAGTTGCATAAGTATTCCATCCACAAATGTTAATACTCTGCAGAGCCACCTGTTTTTTTAACCAATAACAGTTTTAAGTATTTCGGGGTGATTATCTGCCAGCTTTGCACATTGTTCTGGAGGTATTTTCATGAAACTAGGATTGCTCCAGGTTGCCCAGGTGGTGTGTGTGCGGTCTTTGGGGTAACCTTTTGGGCAGCTGTTCAAACCCAGGTGTGAGGACTCTTCAGCTAATCGGTCCTCTAATTAGTAATTTGATAAGAGTTGCAGCAAAAACCCACACACACAACGGCCCTATCTGGATAAGACTGCCCTCCCGTGATCCACAGGTTTGGATGCTGTGCCTGCAATTGGCTGGTGGCTGGCTGAAATTCCAGGGTTGGCAGCGATTTCACTGTTGGCCCTTAGCCCCAATTGCTCCAGAGATCGTCTGACGCTGTATGCTATGTTGCATAAAAGTGTTTCTTGAATAAATATAATCTAAAACTTCGGTGGAGGTGTTGCCACTCTTACATTTGCACCTCACACTTGAATTTTGGCAAAAAAACTCTCATTCTCATCTGACCATGTTTCCTCATATTGCAACTGGGTCACTATCATTCTTTTTGGCAAATTCCACATGCTTTCACGTGGTTGAGTACTGGCTTCTCGGGCGCCACCTTCTCATACAGGCCAGTGCATGCAGACTTCTTAATATGGTTATTTCATCACTTTAACTGGTGGGTATTTATTCAGAAAATGTTAAAGTTTAATGATTCTCTAGTAGAAACCAAATTTAAAGCAATTGTGTCCTAGGGCAACTGTTTTTCACCTGCGCAAAATCAGAGCTTCCACAACACAAGGGTTGAATAGTAATGCGTGGTTTCATTTACCTTGGAGGTCGGAACTGGGAACGACGTCACACACAAGTTACCCGCGTTCCAGTAAAGCAAGTTGGAAAGCCATTCAGCAATTCCAGGGACCTGTATCAAAAAGCAAAGTTTGTTGCTTAGCCGGATAACTTGTCAGATTTCATATACACCAGTTTAAATGGGATTTACCTTTGTTCACTTACATTTAGTCCAGATTACCTTAAATCCCACAAATTATCCAACTAGGCAAGAAATCCACCTTTCTGAAACAGTCCCCAGTTCTAGCCTGGGTTATTGTTACTCTCTCTTAGTAGTATCAATTGATAACACTTTACATGGCATTTTGTGCATAAGAACACTCTAGAAACACATCCATAGATAGCGGTTGGACACTGTCTGCACAACTGATTTAATGACTGACTTTAAGACGTAAGTGCTAAGAAACAGTATAAAGCTACAGCTTTAACTTCGGCTGCTAAAGGGTGCAGCCATCTTGGATTCTGAGGTCGGGTTGCAGAGGCTCCTCCCATTTCATGAGTCAGAATTCCGACTTCAAGGGGCATCCCAGCTGAAATTTCAAACTAGGAACTTGGAGTTTCCCAGTTCAAATGGAATGCAGCACACAAATATGTTTTTTTTAATACAATCCCACAATAAAATTAATTTTGAGTTGCAGTGCAATTAAAAATTAATTATATCAGAGAACTCAATTATAAAGAAATGATCTAAAATTCAGTAAAATCAAAGAACTGGTTTGAACACATTTGTAAAGTGCTATATATTGGGGAAAGAAGTTATGTTATTATGTCTTACTTGGTTTGTGGGGAATACCCAGCATATACAGTGTTCTGAAACACAAGGCCTGCAATCACCCATCCTTGAACAACTCCTACACAGGTTATGCAAATACATGGGACAGTTCTGCTACTTCACATACTAGATTGGGGGTAGGAACCCTGCTCCCTGCTGTGTGGTTTGTGTTGGCCATGAATGGATGGAAATACACAGGCTGTCCTATGCTTTACAGGTCTAGAACCCTGGACCCAAGGCTTTTCATGCCGCCTCAGCTGTTACCTGCTTCACTGAATCCAATGCTGTCCAAAGAAACTTCCAAAGAAAAGTGTAATAAACTTTCAAAAACCATGCAGTTTTCCACTCCATCACATCCAATACTTTAGCACATGAACGTCTGAAACTATAAGCTGTTTATTTTTATTACGTTTCACTGAAAATCCTAGATACAAAAATCCTTTAGAAGAACATACTTCCATGCATTTTCAAGCTTAATAACAATGAGAACTGTGCACATAAATACTCATTTATATTTTGCAATTTATTTACAATAGTTTCTGTACCACTCAAGATTTAGAAAATGGCAACGTCTTTGGAATTATTTAAAACCTTACATCACCAAAATTATACTTGTGTACATGCATTATAATTACAGAGGGCTTGGTGAAGGCAGGACATCAGAAATCTGACTGAATGTGCGGATCATCGGCCACAGCCGAAGGTCCTGTTCCACTCCTCGTAGAGCTCCAAGTCTTTGGAGGACACACTGGGTCGCACAGTCCTCAGGGCGTCCTGGAAATCGGCATGAACAATGGGACGCACTTGATCAGGTGTGATACTGGCGATGTCACCGACCTGGATGCTGCGAATAGGACCCAGTGCTGCCTCACGGCAAAGCTGGGTCATATCGGCACCGGAGAACCCATGGGAGCTGGAAACAACACACTCCAGCTCCTCTGGCTTTAAATGGCATTTCTCACTGGCCATCAGGTTGGCTACAATTTGGCGACGAGCTGTGGCCTCAGGCAGGGGAATGTACAGGCGCTTAGCTAGCCTTCGCCGGGCTGCTTCGTCAATCTCTTGTGGTCGGTTGGTGGCCCCAACCACCAGGATCCGGTCATCAGCTGAGGTGGCTGCCCCATCCAACTGGACCAAAAACTCAGTCTTGATGCGCCGTGAAGAGTCATGCTCACCATCTGTCCGTTGGGAAAGCAGTGAGTCAATTTCATCAATGAAGATAACGGCTGGCTGGTGGCAGCGGGCAATTGCAAAAAGTGCCCGGACCATCTTCTCACCTTCTCCAACCCACTTAGAAGTCAGGGATGAGGCACTAATACTGAAGAAGGTGGCCCCAGACTGACATGCAATGCATTTGCCTATCAGTGTCTTTCCGGTACCAGGAGGGCCAAAAAGCAGGATTCCTTTGGGGGGGCCGCGAAGCCCAGTGAAGATGTCGGGTCGCAGCATGGGCCACACTACAATCTCCTTGATTGTGGCCTTTGCAAACTCCAGTCCAGCAATGTCATCCCAAGAGATCGGTGGGCCATGATCCATGATCTCACTCATGATCAGCTCAATGATCTTGGGTTCAAAGTTCTTTAGCCGTTCATCAATAGGCTGAGACTCCTGGACTGACCCACTGGCACCTGCCCCCTCACCCTCCTCCTGCCTGGGCATAGGGGATACAAATTTGGAGAAGGCACCACGGGACCTGTTGGCACCCAGGGACTTCTTCATCCCACCAGATAGGCCAGCTGGCTGGACTCGCTGTGGTTGCTGACTGTGTTTCTTCTGCTGCTCCACTACCAGCTGCTCCTTGGCTGTCCTGAAGCCACTCGCTCGGCCGTCCTCCCCTCTCTTTCCTGCAACACTGGAGCGTGTTTCAGAAGCCACATGGCAAGACTGTGAGTCATTGCAGGCCTTCCGCTTCGAAGGGTTTGAGGGGAAGAAAATGGACTGATGGCTAGGGGCAGGCTGACAGTTCATGTTAGCACTGCTGCTAAATAGCGGGTTCATAGTGAGTTGAGCTGTGCTGCAGGATCCAAAGGAAGAAGATGGAAGCAATGCTCGATGGCCACTCTCTCTTCCTGCCCCATCTCTCAGAACATTACTACGAACCCCAATAGCTTCGGTTTTTGGAAACACATCCGCACTGCAGGCTCCCAGCTTCAGACAGCAGCCTTGATCACTATCACCCCTAAACCCACCACTAACCACGACATCCACATCTTCTCGTGGTACTAGGGCACTCACAGCCCCAGTGTCACCGCGGACAATGCGCTGCACACACGGCAAAGCCAGGACACTTTCTGGTGTCAAGGCGGACTGCCACTGTGTGCTGTCGTTCCTGTGTCCACGAGCCAGGTGCAGTACACTTTCGGCATAGTTGTTCAGGCCTGTGTGTGGGTCATCGGAGTCCAGCACTGCACAGTAGTGCTCACTGTATTTCCTGAGCAGATGGGCTGCAGCTGAAGCTGACAGCAGAGAAGTCGCCCTTGCATACTGTACGTCCAGGATGTGTGCCCGGTACGCATCTGCCTTTTGTTCAGGTGTGCAGGTGCCAGATGAAATGTCAAAGGTCCTCCTCTGCCACTCGCTCAAGTGTGCCTCACTCATGTCTAAGCCTGTGAGGGACAGCAGCAGTGTGTTAAAATACAGATCGGGTGGTGGGAGGGGTAGGGCGATATGCAAAGCGCAGGCCCGCTAAAGCAGCTGGTGGCTGACAGAACCAGGGAGCCCCAAGGAGAGTCAGGGGGCTCCTTCCTGGATATGGGTATATCCTTTACCTAGCAGGCAAACCGGGCTCACTCAGTGTCCATTTTTTAATTAAAAAATCATATCTCTTAAGGCTATTTCACTGGGCTGTTTAACATTTTACAGGGTTAACAGGAAAATAACTGAGCAACCACAGTACGGAAAGGACATTATGCAAAGACATTCCTCTTCTGAAAACCATAAGCGCAGGCATTCGTATTCGAAAAGATAGTAGGTTAACTGTTCAACAACCTCTAATACTGCATTAATAAAATTATTAAGTAAATGAAAATATTCACGTGCACAAGGAAGCACGTTTGTAATATTAAATAAATTTACTGCCAGGTTACTGAGCAAACTGAATTAGCTAACATGCAACTCAGACGCCGGAATGAAAGAAACCTGAAGCAGAATTAAAACCTGTGTTTATATTTTTGTCGACGAACGTTACATAACCCACCCAATAAATAACCCACAACATGCATTAAAAATCAAGTTATCGATACTAAAAACTAGTCATTCTAGCCTGCTATCCGTGACATTTAGCAACGAAACAAAGTCACTGGTCAGCAACATCGGCCAACATTTAATCTAAACATAGGTTATACAAGGCATATAGGTTATATTAGAGGTTAATTATCTACTAAAATTATTGTAAAATATCACATACTTGTTTTACAGTACGCGCTTCTGAAGAGATGAACTTAAAATTTACCAAAACAGCTCATGCAAACTATGAGCGACTACAGTACAAAGTTCCCGCCATGTTTCGTATTCGGTCAAACTCGGGCAGGAAATCGTACTGACTCGGAACAAAGATCGGACCAACTCGGACCAAAATCGTACAGACTCGGACTGAAAATCGGATAGGCTCGGAATGAAGATCGGACAGACATGAATGAGGATTGGACACAATCGGAGGCCGCTAACCGGAAACACATTGTCTGGAGGTTTATAAAGACAATTATAAAGAAAATTACAATGCAAATTAAAGCTTAAGTATTGATTCCAACATGAAGGTGTGGTATATTACATAACATAGTATAATATAAATACAGTTTGAAGGAAGCACTCCTATAAGAATTTCACTGTAATATGTACACATACCAATAAAAATCTGGGACCTTGAAATTTTTAGAATGAATTTAAAAAATCAAATTCAGGATTATTGTAGCGCCGGAGCATGCTGGGAAATTGTAACAAACTATTTACATGTGCTCGCGATAGTCGCATGTGCCATTGCCTGTGTACTGCATGAACCTTGTCTATGCCTTACTGTCCAGCATCCGACCTCCCTGCCTTTCCTCGTAATTTGTTCATTAGATGCTTGTTTGATGCCGCTGTCAGTTTTTTAAAATGCACTGTTTATCCTTAAAGCGAGCAATATCGTTTTTCTGTTTGCCAGGCATTTTATTAACATTTGTTTTGGGATTATTAAAAGAAAATATTTCAAATTACTGTACTGCATTTCACATATGAATTATCGGCTTTGCTCCAGAAAATCTAAATACCCATTTATAAACTCTTTTTAATATTAATGATCTAAAACTTCATTATACTTACACGTGGTTTATAACTCGGTTATAACAAACTAGTACATAACAAACAAACAAATACTTAGCTAACACTAGTCGTAATTAATTAATAAAATTAATTTACTAGATAATGATAAAAAATGTTACAAATCACAATATATAAACAGCACCAATCCGTTAACAACTGATACAAGACCGTGTGGAAGTCGATATTTTCACCACTAGATGGCATCAAATACACAAGAATATCATAATGGCCCCGAAGTGGGATAACATCATCTTGATATGACTTCTTCATGAACTGGTTCACTGCGCATGGGCAGGAATTTAAGGTTAAAAAAGAAAGGAAAGGGAAAAAACACAGGCTCATTAACCGCAAAGCTTTTATTTTAACATGTCAATATCAGTACATAAATACACAGTTTTAAAATGAGCATGGACACACCAATCATATAGAAATACTTTTACATCAATTTTCAGTGGCAGTAGTTTTTGACTGAAAGATATAGGAAATAAGTGACAGAGGTGACAACATAGTACTAAAAACAACAGCAAAAAAGTTCAGACCTCACATGTTGAATGTCAAGTGTATCTTCTCTCTGCATCAATATATACAAATTACTAAACCGGGTCAGTTAAAGACAGAGTTATAGCTGTTGTGTATTTGTCAAGCCAGTGGTAGCAACTGATAAAACATATTCAAGATACAACCACTTCTAACAGAGCACAGAAGTGAGCTGGTTTAGCAAGGGATGATATTAAGAGGGTCATCCTTTCCCACTCAAGCACAAACAGCCATTCAAGGTGGATTATCATTCTTAGTCAACAAGAAATATGAAGGAGGACAGCAAGTTTGATGCCTCATCCCTTGTTCCAAATTGTGCAGTCAAGGCCTTAGACACAGCGCCAAAGTGTTTACCCTCTTAGATCAGTTCTTTAATTCCACTACTTCCACTGTTTACTGCTCCTTCATAGTTTTGTTCTGTATGGTGTATCTTTAGAACCATTATTTTAGTGTTTCCTTTGTCATATCCCCCAAGCCATGTCTAACAGGGTATTAACCAGACTTGAGACAAGTTTGTAGGTCCTGTGCCCAAAATCTACCAGTGATTATTGGAGTTAAAAGTCAAAGTGTTTCTGTAGGTCACAGCGTACAAGTTGCAGCTTCCAGCTTGACCACTTACCCAAGGACTATTTACCCTAACCATGCGGCACTGACTTGTACACAGCCATTCAGATGGAGATAAAGTACCACATTCCTCATTTATTTTTAGCTCATGACATCTCACTCCCTCTGGACTTTGAGGGTCTGTGCACCCAACAGCAAACATATTCCCATCTTGGCTCTCATCCAGCCATAAATCAGCATATCATCAGAGCTTTCCTTCCTTACAATTTGTTACAAACAGAGGTACACATATCATGCAGCATTTTATAGAAAGCTCCTACTCAAAAGTCTGCCTCTGCTCTCACCCACATTCTGTGGTGCAGAGTTACTCAGTAACCCAGACTGATCACCTCACCTCTTATTCTTTGCTAATACAAAGCAAAAGCAGTGGCTTCTGAAGACAAAATAAAGCAGAGCTCAAAAGGCAGACACTGCAGGTTCAGAAGAACAACAGTGAAGCCATCACAGCCCTGAGGTAGTGTGTACTTCAGGGTAATCATCACAGAAACAGCATTCCGACTTACGTTTTAACCACCCGATGTTAAAAATGGATAATAGACATCATTGAGCATCCCAGTCACTAGTAATACCGTTCGTATCATCTGCTTTTGGTCTATTGATTTTCTCACTTCACTAAAAAACTCTATCAAGCAGTTTAGTTGTGTTGCATGTTTTTATTTCATGAGAAGTAAATTTTGTGACGAAACTGCAGCCAAGTACTTTAGGAATGGATAGTGATGCTTTATTGTCCCCCACTGGGAAATTCTCTTTTTCCACTTTGCCCCATCTCTATATAGGTGAGAGCTAGCTTGGGAGGGGCGAGGGGGGGGGGGCAGTCACAGCAAAGGAGCAGCCACCTTGTAGCACCCAGGAAGCTACAGGTTAAGAGCCAAGCTCAAGAGTCCACAGCCATGTTACTATTTTGCCAAGGCTGGGATCAAACCAGTGACCTTCTGGTCCCAGGTGCAGACACTTAGCCTACAGAGCCACACAGCAACCCCCAGACACTAAACCTATTGCAGTGTCAGGCTGGAACCACTGGCAGACCACAAAGTAGAATACAGGGAGTTCTTCAGTAGAACAGGGTTTGGACTGACATCTCTGAAAATGGGGTGTGGTAGAGTGCAGATCATCAATTTTTTGTAGGTCCAATTCAAGGAATATTTCAGCCAATCACAGGAAGATCCTCCAGCGGAACAAATTCCAGCACAAAATGCCCTGAAAGAAGATCAATGTTGCGCAGTCAGGCATAGGGGACGCCACTGCATGCATGTGAGCTCACACATCTGCCTCCCTGCTGCCAACGTGGAGTCCACTTCGAACACAAACACACAGGTATTACCACTCTGTCCTTCAGGCAAATCTGTAGAAGCAAGTGAATTTAAAGGACTGATGTACAAAAGACAGAAGAGATGCTGTAGCCCACTGGACAAGGCACTTGCCTGCACATTGATCATCTACCACCCTGTGTATTCCTCTGCACTATATCCCCCAACACTTAGCTTTACTCCTAGGATACGGGAATGTTTCTGACTATCTGAGTACTTTCATGCCTGACCCTGAAGTGCCTGCTTCATAGCCTGGCATTCTCCTGCAGGAATAAGAGCGTGGCAGCCCTTGGCTGACAGGCCTCTGTAGGCTTTAGCAGACCGTGTTCCTGTTTTGCACAGCCTGGGATCTACATCAACACCTCTTTTTCCAACTCACCTGCCACATGATTTATGTGACTTTAGGCACAGTGTTCATTTCAACAAAAAAAGCCCTGTCTGACAGTGGCATTGGTGACAGCCACTGCCGGACACTTGCGTAACAACCAGAGGTTGAGTTTTAAAGCATAACAGTCATCAGTGCTTAGAAGAAAACATCAGATATGTCAAACCATTCAAGGAGTTTGTAGCATCAGTTCTGTTCAATACAGGAAGCATATATGTATAAAAATAAAAAGCTTGTGAAACATTCATGGCCCTGAGGGTTTTATTTTCTTGTCCATTCTTATGTTTGAAATATCTGTGGAAGTCTTTCTCTTTAAAAATGTTTGATCTTCAATCCATCTCATCCATAATTCCCACTCTTCTCTTTCACCAACCTAAAGTTTTGAGCCTCCGAAAAATCTGGAGAAGATTCTTTTCTTCCACATATGGAAGATCGAAGGGGCTGGATCCCATTGGCTGGCGGACAGGCCGAGGGGCCAATGACATAATGGCCGTGGTGAAGGCATGCTCCTCATTGGGTCTTCTGGACCCAGTCCCAACTCTCATCGCTGTCCTTTCTGTTCTTCTCTGCCTCAATAATCTCCTTATACCGCCGACGGAAGAAACCCATCTGTAAACATACAGAAAATTTTAGTCGTATGCTCTCCTGCAGAGCCAAGTCTGCTGAATTTAGTCAGTGATGGCTAGAATATTTACACCTCTTAATTATATGATGGTTGAATTATTCCAGTCTAGAATAGGTAGTATAGTACAGTCATATGAAAAAGTTTGGGAACCTCTCAATTTCTTGAATTTTTGTTAATCATTGGCTGAGGTTTCACTGTAGTGACTTCCTTTTAATATATGTCATGCCTTGTGGAAACAGTAGTATTTCAGCAGTGACCTTAAGTTTATTGGATGAACAAAAAATATGCAATATGCATCCTAAGAAAATTAGACAGGTGCATAAATTTGGGCACCCCAGCAGAGAAATTACATCAATACTTAATTGAGCCTCCTCTAGACGCCTCCTATAGCCTTTGACGAGTGTCTGGAATCTGTATGAGGTATGTTTGACCATTCTTCCATACAAAATCTCTCCAGTTCAGTTAAATTTGATGGCTGCTGAGCATGGACAGCCTGCTTCAAATCATCTCATAGATTTTCGCCAAGGGACTGTGACGGCCATTCCAGAACATTGTACTTCTTTCACTGCATGAATATCTTTGTAGATTTCAAACTGTGTTTTGGGTCATTGTCTTGTTGGAATATCCAACCCCTGTGTAACTTCAACTTTGTGACTGATGCTTGAACATTATCCTGAAGAATTTGTTGATATTGGGTTGAATTCATCCAACCCTGGATTTATCAAGGGGCCCAGTCCCTTAACTAACCATACAGCTTGATGGAACCTCAACCAAATATGACAGTAGGCAGCAGGTATTTTTCTTGGAATGCAGTCTTCCACCATGCAAAGTGCTTTTTGTTATAACCAGATAACTCAATTTTTGTCTCATCAGTCCAAAGCACTTTGTTCCAGAGTGAATCTGGCTTGTCTAAATAAGCTTTTGCATGCGACAAGTGACTGTGTTTGTGGCATGATTGCAGAAAGGGATACTTTCTCATCACCCTGCCATTCAGATGTTCTTTGTGCAAAGTATTGATCTACAGATACACCATATGCATCATGATGTTCTTGAAGGTCTTTGGAGGTGATCTGTGGGTTGTCTGTAACTATTCTCACAATCCTGTAGCTCTTATATTTTTCTTGGCCTGCCAGACCTGGGTTTAACAGCAACTGTGCCTGTGGCCTTCCATTCCCTGATTATTTTCCTTAAAGTTGAACCTAACAGTTTAAACTTCTGAGAGAGCTTTTTGTAGCCTTCCCCTAAACCATGATACTGAACAATCTTTGTTTTCAGATGTTTTGAGAGTTGCTTTGAGGATCCCATGCTGCCACTCTTTAGAGGAGAGTCAAAGAGAAGCATAGCTTGCAATTGGCCACCTTAAATACCCTTTCTCATGATTGGACACACCTCTCTATGAAGTTCAAGGCTTAATGAGCTAATCCAACCAATTTGGTGTTGCAAGTAATCAGTATTGAGCAGGTACATGCATTCAAATCAGCAAAATTTCAAGGGTACCCACATTTTTGCATAGCCAGTTTATCGATTTCAATTTGATTTAATTCCATACAATTAAATACTGCTTCACTTAATCTTTGTTTGGAAAACACCCCAATACTCAGATAGGAAATGAAAGACATACCACTGTACTCTTTTATGGTGGAAGTAGAGTAAATTATTATGCAGGCTGAGAGGGGTTCCCAAATTTTTTCATATGACTGTATACACGGTAGTATAAGTTAGCATAGTGTATTATAAGGCTCACTCTGTCTCACTTGCCTGCCATAAAAATTACTGCTGATTGGGCCTTCACAGTGCTCAGGCATTTCCTGAATAGTGCTCTGCTTAACATGTGCTGCTTTGGCAATGCAAAGCGCCCCTTTCCCAGAATCCCTTGTGTCAAAAGAGTTTGTTTTGGCAGGATCCTAGCATCCAAGAACCAACATTCCGGAGACTTAGATGTGGTGTTCCTTCAGAAATATGTGTGGAAGGGAAATAAAAAGCACTTTTATAATGAAAACTCTAATACTGCGACGAGGGTGATTCCTTCATATGAGGGAGGTAAGGAGTGTGTGCTGATGCAGCATGATACAGCACCCACCAAACAAGGAACCACCTCAGGGTAAGAACCCGAGTGCAGCCCTGCAGCAGGTGATACCTCAGCACCACACTAGTTTGAATGGAATGGAACATTGTGAAGTTTATTCCAGTAGCTGGAGTGCCAGTCCTGCATTCCTTCATATTTGCCTCTAATATCTGCATATCAGTCTAATTTATAGTTCTCTCCTTCCTGCTACTTGTGATTGGTTGGCCTGTTGTATCTCATCCAATAGGTTAACACACAGCTTTCACTTAGAACTGGATGTGACGAACTGAGGGCACACACCGGTAATATGGCATGAACATATGCATTGGCCTGTTTTTTTTATATTTATGTGGATATTGTTCCAGAGTGAATCTGGCTTGTCTAAATAAGCTTTTGCATGCAACAAGTGACTGTGTTTGTGGCGTGGTTGCAGACAGAGATTCTTTCTCATCACCCTGCCATTCCGATGTTCAAAGTATTGATCTACAGATACACCATATGCAGCAAGATGTTCTTGAAGGTCTTTGGAGGTGATCTGTGGGTTGTTTGTAACTATTTTCACAATCCTGTAGCTCATATATTTTTCTTCCTTACATACTGGCCTGGTTTGATTGCACTACTAGGGGCTGACAACAAACCAGAGCACCTGGTTCTGCTCTGGAAAATACCACCACTACCACCACCAGAATGTCTGATACTGGCTATACTCAGGAAACTTCAGCTGATACAGGCATGTGATACTGAGATTTGATCTATATGGACACCATGAGCGATTGTGGTGAAGCGAACAGCCCCCTGACTGTGATTCTGCATGATTCCATCTTACCTTCCACAGCAACACAGCCAGTAGCAAGAAGATAAGGATTCCCACTAAGAGACTGATGGCAATAATCCAGCCCACCACGTATCCCCGGGGCTCCTGGTTGTGCAGTGCTTCAAAAACCACCTGGAACATGGGAAGCTGAGTTTCAGACACCAATGAGAACATAACTTTTAACTTTTAGTTGGTTTTAACTGTCGTGAAGAAAGATCTGGGTATCTGACGCTTGGGAGAGAAACGGCACCTAACAACACAGAAAGTAGGATTTCAAAGACAGAACTCAAGATGTGGGTTTGTGAAAAGCCCATGCAAATGAATCTGAATCTCAGCAATGAATCATAACAACATCAACTTGCTGTAATATACTAAAGGCTCTAAACCAGCTATTTCACAGCTAAACTAAATGCCAGAGCGACAAACACTGATAAAGGTGCTCGACACACACTGTTCAGTGATCACCACATCATTGTTACTTGTCCTGGGACATTAATGCTATATCTAATTACTACCAAAAACAAAATAAAACAACATTACAATAAAATATGATGCATGAGAAACATGAAACCATTACCATAAAAGCTAACAGACCAAAAGAACAAGTTTGTGGAAACACACATGTGCGCCTGACATTTTCCCAACTTCCAACTCCAAGCTCTTTCATTCAAGGTGACAGAGGCAGCCTAATTCAACAGACATACATTTCCAAAGCAAGTGCTCCAACAAGCCTGTTTGTGGAGGATAAAACATGGCCCAAAGCCCCACTGAACTTCGATATGGAAGAATGTGACCTTTATAAACTGTAACACGCTAAATAAAACACACCAGCACTGTTACTTCCATATACAAACGTGATGCGAAAGGCAGCCGAAGGTGACTCGAAGGGAACCCTGACAGAAGCTGAGGTTTCCCACACATCTACTCCCCCGTGGAACCCAGAGGGCCATGTGAGTGACCGCAGCATGACCACAGCTTGACCACAGCATGACTGCAGCCTGAATACAGCCAGGCGGCAGTAAGGCTGCAGTGAGAGAAGCAGCTGCACCCAAAAACATAGCTGTCACTTAACTGGACAGGCAGACCAGGGAACAGCCACAGGAAAAGATGGTAGAAAACACCAGTGGTGGAATCTGTGCTGCATATGTGAGATTGTGAGCTTAATTTTCTGTACTGTACAAAGTGACTCGTGGGGGGAAGGTCCAGAAATGCTACGGCTTGAGTCATATCACAGACATTGGCCATGACTCCAGAATTGTTCAGGGTGCCAGATAAACAGCCGACCCTGTGCACTGAAACCAAAAAAGAATCCTTGTGTATCTGGTCTCATACATGGGTACAGACATTAATGAGTGTATATTCATCATTTGACACTTACAAGAACTGTGAAGTACTATTTAAAAAACAAAAAATTATGTGAGTAAAGCTTCTATTTTTATGATTTTAAATCGAACAGTGCCGTTGTAACATTTATCAAAAAAAACACAGCAATAGCACTTAAGGACTCAGCAATTTGTTGATAAGCTGAACAAAGTAAAGTAATGTGGATTAAAGGTCATGGTCGACACAGGGATGTGATGGGGTCAGAGGTCGCTTCAGTGACAGAGGATATGGAAGATCAGCTAATTTAATCAGCAGGGAGCTAAATTCATTGGAGGAGTGCTTAGAAGAATTAACTTTAGTCTTGCTCAGCATTGTCACAGAATCTGTTTCCAATCTGTCTTTTTAATAGTTTACTTAAAGCCATTGGGGTTCATCTGTACTGGAGGAAAGTCAACTCACAGATACATCCTCTGGCTGGCCATCCAGCACTTCCACCGCCCTGCTGTCCACCCGGACGCCAGCCCTGGCCACCAGCTGGATCACAGAGGAGCTGTCCTGCAGGGGAAACATCACTCTCATTCCCTTGCTGCAAAGCCGCTGGAACAGACACACTAAATACCCATTTGTATTTGAACAGGCTGTTGTAGTGCTGTTAAAATATTAAAATAGTTAACACTGAATTTGCAGATAAATATGAACTTTATACTGCAAGGTTAATGAAAGAAAGAAAGACTGTGTACAGGATAACTCACCCTCTTCAGAATCTCCGTGTTAAGCAGGATTCGCATGTCCACGTTCACAGACTCCTCTTTGGCCAGCGAGCCAACAGCACAGGTTACCATGAGGCAGGCACGGCCTGGCCGGTCACAATCCTACAATATGACCGGAAAGTGAATTGTAAGCATGGAGGTCTGTGGTAGCCACGGTTACAAATGCGAAAACGGACAAACACAACAAGTCATTGTTAATGTCATAACTCCAATCACAGTCAAGGTGACCTACTCACATCGCCATAATCACTGTCTCAGTGACCAAGCCAGTAGCTACTGGCAGAGCTTTAGTTACAGAATATCTAACAATGTTTTTGCTCCAATTAGCAGCTTAGCTCTACAGCTAAGTTTTATTGCTGCTGATGCCCGTTACTGGTAGCCTTTAGGTATGTCACCCATGACGACACAGCCCTGTTCTGACTCTGTGGCGGCAGCCATAAAATTTGAATGGTGTGCAGATGTTAGCAACTAATCAGCTAGGCAGCTCACCAGCACACGCCGACCAGACTTGATGAAGAAGGCGAAGATTGTATGGAAGATGCTATCTCGCTCCTGGGGTATGCTGCAAGGCGTGGGGTTATGGTGAGGGGTGCAGTTGCCCTGGTGCCCTGCGACCTGTAAGAAAATGCAGCAGAGTGAAGGAAGGTCGAGCGAAGGGGGCATGCATATCACATATTATCCTGGAGGCTGTGAACTTCTCAGAGTGCCCTAGACTCTCCACAAAGGTTAAAAAGGCGTTAGTTCTCTCCTGGAGAA
This sequence comes from Mormyrus proboscirostris, assembly GCA_026779585.1. Lineage (NCBI taxonomy): Eukaryota > Metazoa > Chordata > Actinopteri > Osteoglossiformes > Mormyridae > Mormyrus > Mormyrus proboscirostris. The sequence continues at coordinate 18,026 of JAODKF010009374.1, forward strand.
AATACTTGATTGATGTACTTATGTACTTAGATGTACTTATCTATGCTAAAATCAACGGTACATTACATACTATTTAGCAGACACTTTCACCCACAGCACCAAACAGAAAGCAGGGTGAAAAACAGAGTTAGTATGAAAGCAGGATCAACTGGTCCAGTCCCAGGGCCAACTGGGGGTTCAATAGTGAAACCTCTTGCGCATCACTGGGTTTGAACTGGTAGCCCTCCAATCAAGGGCACAGCATTCAAACCCACTACGCCACTCAGAGCACATTTACTGCAGAACCATAACTGAACTACAGATGAACATGTTTTCTCTAAATGGCACATTTGCCGTGGTGTGGTTATGTAACATGTTTTTCTATCACATGACCCAGCTCTCCAAATGTAATAATGCAAGTAAATGTGGTGTCACCACCCGAAAACTAAAGCGATAAATTGAAAAAGCAGACACTGCTCTTTGCCTCATCTGGTGATCACACATTACCACTACACTGCCTAGTCTGTGGCAGAGTAACAGGATTCCAGCACTGGCTTGGGCTCCCGCCCCCATGCAGGGGATTCAAAAGGACACCTCCCCTTGGCGTCTTCAGCTGCTTCACTTACAAGTACGGAAAACAAGTGGAAAAGTGGGTTGCAAGTAAATCTGTTGCCATGGCTTCAGGTGGGTTTACTAAAACAGTGTGGGTTATTACCCACTGGGAACTACAACCTCAGCCGGAAGCCAACGCAAAATATGAATGAAATGAACACTTACATCAGGTACTCATGCAGTGCCTTTTAAATGCTTAATGCAAATGGAAGTGCTTTAATACTCATGGACACACCAGCCATTAGTGACAGGGCTAATACTGAGAAGTGTATCACTGAAATGTGCAATCTTAAAAATGTAACATGTAAATATATAAACAAGGCTTCACATTGTTACATTTTTTAATGCTGATCTTTAATGCTTATTTTTTTCTGATATTTATTTAGACTTCAAATCTTTGGAACAGTGTTGAGTTGAAATGTTTTTTTTGCACATAGATTTATATAGTTGATTAAAAAGGTTTGAGTGCATGAATGTAAGGATCACACACAGCAACATTTTGGGTACAGAACTCACCTGGCTCTCAAGAACATGGAACATATCAGCTCCATTTCCTGCCAGGCGGTTGGGGATCCGGATGTCCACCAGAGCCCCAGGAAGACGACTGGGTCCATTGTTTATCACCTATGTAGTCAGAGAGCGAGAGAGGGGGGGTGTGGGAGATACCAAGCATGTTAAGCTCAGCTCCCACCCAACTCAAACATGGAGCAAAATGCTAAGGGCCACCCCCCAGGCACAAAGCCCAAAACCCTGTCATCTGTCAGCCAAATCTTATTTAGAGCCACATAACCCACTTGCTAATACACTGTGCAAAGAGGCAAATACATCCAGTGAAGCAGCACAAACACTTCTGTGTAACTACTGTATGGCACCTAGCTAATGAAACTAACCGGCCGGAGGTTTGTGCAGTTACACTTAGTGGAGATCTCTGTAATGACAGCAGCGAGCTAAGCAGAGTGGGCAGGGGGCTTCTGGAACACCCACTTATATAAGTGCACTGTAATTATTTAGCTGTTTGACTTTAGAACACAAACTACAGACAGGAGTCTCTGATTGATTCAAACCCGCTTTTCCCTCCTTGATAATGGCATCTGGTATGTGATTTTGTAAATGAAAACCTGGCTTGTTGAACTGCCCTTTGCCTGAGGAGACTCTGGGCACAGTGCTTCACGATTCTTCTCTTTTCAATAATTATCTGAACATACACACTTAATACATGAGTAACCAAGACAGCAAGCACAGCCAGCAAAAGTGGAAATGTTAATGAAGGTGGGAAAGGGGGTTTGCATCTTATCTGCTTAAGATCACATGGTCTATTTCACACAGGAATCGCATTGTGCCAGACGTATCGCTCCATCACACATTTGGCTCAAGAAAAAAAATACTTTAGTAACATGGCAGCTGGAAACTATTTTCTCTTATTGAAGAAAATCTAGAAACAAAAACACAGAATACGAGCAGTGTGAGGAACAGAAATGGGGAAATATTTCAGCTGGACAAATTTGTGAATTCTGTAAATCCTGAATTAAAAAAAAAGGGGTTGGGATATGATGTCACCAAAAAAAAAAAAAAAAAACAAGCAAGTACAGGAAATGAGATCAGAGACAGGAGGGCTGTCAGTTACCTGAAAGGTGAGGTTGAAAGGCTGAAAGTCACATTCCATGTCATCCAGCTGTACGAAGTTAGTGCCGTCAACTGAGTTCCCATATATGAATGAAGCTGGTGTCACCATCCTGCAGGCAGAAAAACGCAATTTATATATATTAGTCATGAGCATTCTGAGCTCAGACCATAGAGGTGGTATTCAGGACGAAGCCATGAACCTGACTGGCCAACATCAGCAGGCCTGCAGGGCATTTTAGTGCCAATTTCATCAAGTACATGTGATAATGAGCCCATTCAGCAGCGTAACGTCTCAATTCATCCAACTAGGATTACATCACTGACGCTGGGACAGCAGGCTACTTTGAGGAAATGAGGAAATCTCATTCCCAATATTAGCATTTTTGTTTATTTATATTTTGTGTATTTGGTTTCTCTGTTCTCTGCCTAGATAAAAAAAACCTGTACTTCTCTGCCACAAATCTGATAAATTGACTCAATTCAATTGAATATTTTAGAATTTAAGCTTTACTTTGAAATATCTTACAAGCCTGCTGATGTGGGACAAGCAGCTTCAGAAAAAGCTGTGTGATAGAATGAAGATGACATGAAGCTCACTCTCAGCACGATTCTTGACTACTGATGACATTTTACAACAGCTTGCTGAGAGAGAGAGACACCTGACTGACTGCCTGAGCAGTACCTATACTACCTACTCACAGAATTCACTGCCCCCTCAGTCACTCTACAGAATTAAGATATTCTGTTGATCCAGTAAGAGCCATTGTCTGAGATGCTTCCAGAGACCACCACTATTCCTGATGGCCCTCCTCCATCACGTCCTTGACCTTCACCACTGGGAACGTCACCAGTCCACAATCTATTTCCAAAGGAAACACAAAATGCCTGCAGCTACTTTCCCTTTGGGTTCTTTGAAGCCCGAGGTTCAATTTCCATATAGTCCAAACCTTACTGCACATTTCATATGAAACGGTGACTGTGGTCCCCTGATTGCGATTTGTGTTCTTTTACAAATGTCCCTCAGGGTTGCTGGTGGGGATAATGAAAAAAGGCTGCTTTTTTCTTCATGGGTTGTTATCTGTTCCACAAACTTCTACATGTAGGCCTTCCAGGCAACATCTGGAGGCTCCGATCAGAAAAGCCACTGAAGAGCCTGAAATGGGCTCCTTGAGTTTTAAAGGGGCAGCCTGAGACCTGAAAACCTCACTCTGCACATTGTACATAAAGAGTCATTCATCCTTCCATCTTACAGATACTTATCCAGTACAGGGTCATGAGGGGAGGGGTGAGGGGCACACAGCATGGGAACAGCCTAAGTGAAATGGGGGGAGGACACAGGCTGGGAACAGCCTAAGTGAAACGGCATCCTAAATGCTGTAAGACTATGGGGGCAAACTGTGCCACAGGGAAGCCTGTACAGCAAGGGGGGGGGGGGACATTCAAATTCTACACACAGATAGCAGAGGCAGGATTCAAACCCGAATCCTAGGGGTGCAAGGCAACACTGTTACCCAATGAACCACGACGCCCAGCCCAAAACACTCCAATAACCCTGGGAACTGTCACTCATGCCATCCAATCAGTAACATGGAACTAGACAGCAAAAAAAAACAAAAAAAAAAAAAAACACAACACAATGTTGGCATAATGTAAGACTTTGGTTTCTGCTGCAAATGTCCTATCCAGTGTTTCTGCACCCAAAATCATGAAGAAAGATATGCCCAGTTTCTTTGTTTATAATACCCGTTTTCTCCCAACCGGAGATAGCTAATTAATTCCAGGAGAGGCATCCCTTTAAATACACAAGAGTCATGCCAACTCAGTTTGGGCCAAGGCCTCCTCCCTCAATGTTCCTGCCTGTCAGATGCTTCTACTCTCCCTGCAGGCTGCAGGCACACAGTGTAACACATTCAGAGGAGAGCGCTGCACAACTCTGCATTCAACTAAAAGTAGATGCCCGGTCCCCTCTGTAGGAAAATCCACCCCACTTCAGGAAATCACTCTAGGTGAGTCTAACTAGGGGTAGATCCCAACCTGAGAAGTAGGAGTGCCAAATGCTGAATGAGTCCAGAACACTGATGATGTCGTGATGCTTTTCAGGAGAATGCTGCCTCTGTCCCCTCATTAGCATAACACACAGTAGGTCAATGACTAAGCAAATCAAGCTTGACCATTTGTGACCATTTGGCCGGTAAGAATTCATCAGTGTCATAAATTAGGCTTCAGACACCAAAGCTCCACAGAGATGAGCGTAATGAGATTTAATCAGTGCTCAGAGAAGCTTCTGCTCTCAGTGGAACAAAGCTTGTTGGCAGTAAACATTTAATCAGAGAATTGAAGCCAGGGTCAGTCTACTCCAGTCCTTGCAGAATATCATAAACTGGCCGTCTCCATATAAATGCTGTGCAATTGAGGAAAAAAAGCAGCTATTAGATTTTCAATCATAGTCAAACACAAACCGCATAGTTTATATTAAACCTATGGATTCATTTTATCAGTCATATCTTTAACAAAAATAATTATTACATAGGTATTACATAGTTTTACAAATACACGGAAACATTTGTTTCTATATACAAATGTAGTTTGTATATAGTTATACAAATGAAAAAGGCTCGCTAGCCCATAACTAGATAATCTCTTTTCCTAAGGAATTTAAATGTACTGCCATCCTGATCACTTCACATGAATCCCAGAAACCATTTCTTTATGGACATTTGCTTAGCAGTCAACAGAAGTCAGTGGTAAGATCAGTAGGAGGCTTTTCTGTTACCTTAGTCTCCTCTCTAAGTACTCCTGCAGTATGCCAGAATAAGGCAATTCACAGGATTGATTTTACAGTGAATCACAGTCTGTTATTCGATAGTTCTGGAAGGCCCAGTGGGGAACACAATTACCTCACACGCCCCGGCTCTGACTGTGGAATCTGCACATTCTCCTTGAATGACATGGAACACGCAGAAAGGACAAACTGGCATCTGGAAGCTGTCCGCAGGGTGTGACTGTGTACTGTGTGCGTGTGTCTTGTGGTGCGCTGCCAGACTGTTCTCTGCAGACTGTTGCCCTGCCTCGTGCCATTTTGCTGCCTGGTATAAGCTCCATACCCCCCACATCACCCTGCAATGCTCGGAAGATAGATTTACATTTTTGATGTAACAGAAACAGCAGCATCACCTCTGAAAATAAATAAATATTCAGATGCCACCGAAATCCACAAACAGAAATAAAAATACAGAGAAAACACACTTTGGCCATGTCTTATTTGAGTCCCTGTGTGTTGCCCTGTATATAAAAGTATGTATATCAAACTATATATGCTATGTGCTAATGTATGTGCACGGACAGAACACCCTGTAATCCACACAGCAGCTTTGCATTTTAAAGACTACTGCAAATTGTGTAAGAATATTGTGTGTTTGGTCTTCACAGAACCTTGGTGAACACAGAGCTTGAGATTCCACCTTTGGCTTCATAAAGAGTGCAGGCGGAGAGCGGTTTAATGTTTTACGGAGTTATATGTGATTTTTATGAGCCGAGAAGGACGAAAAATCGAAATGCTGAAGACTGGTAGGTAACAAGAAGACAGGACAGAAGGCTTGTTAGCTTTTGGCTCTGGTTGGTGCCCTGAGTCCCATCAGCCCCATTCTTAAGGCTGGTAAAGACGCCGTTTACTGTAGCTCACATCGGCTGATCTCACAGGTTTGGCATCAGAGGTCAGACATCCACGGTGATGCAAACGTCTGTGGTTAACTTACCATATAAGGTGCTTTCATTATAAGCACTGTTTAGCTTCTAAGTGCTTTCATGTGTACAGATTTATATTTTTGCCACATTGTTTACATATGTTTCTCATTTAACTGGAACGATTATGTTTAAGTACCCATGTCAAGCTTACAAAAGAAGATCTGTCCTTTTCATGCATTACACTTTGCTTACAAGTTAAAGCTTTTTGTCGTCCCTCAGTATGACCAGTTTTAGCAGGCGCCAGGTTTGCTGAGATGCTGTTACCATGACGTTACCTTTCAAATGAGTTTAGAGGACAGGGAACCATAAAGACTAAGGATCCTTTGGGTGCAGCGGATATGATGAGCTGCTCGTCTCATTCTCTAGCAGATCTACTCACCCGGTGATGGTTGTGTCCACTTCATGGACTAGATCAATGGACAACTCCAACGTGTTGTCTGCAAGCTTGCTGTCATCTTCTGGGTTTGCGCTGCAAAACAGGGAATCACTGGGATCACCCAGAGAGATCTGACACGGAAAACCACATACATTCCAGGTGTCAACCTCATGGAAGTGTACTGAACATCCCTGTGCTCAGGCTGGATGCTTACTGATCATCTCTCCCCTCTCCCTGTGCTCAGAATGGAAGTTTAGTGAACATTTGTTCCTTAGGCCTTGACCTCACAGAAATTCCACTGAACAATGATAACATTTACAATCAGATGAAATGCTTCACTTAAATGTTATTTTTTCAGGGTATAAATCAATAGTGATTTTACTCCAAATGGGTTCCTTCATATCACCAATGCTCAGACTGATAAATACCAATAAAACTCACCTCTTTGCAGTAACTCGAAACTCTAAGGTGTCATTTTCTCCAGAAAGATGGCTGGTGTCAAAGATCACAGCCAAATGGTACTGAAGGCAGAGCAGAGTAGTGGGAAGAAAAACATAAGAACCACACTGGAAAAACATCAGCATGATGGGCAGGACCAGGGTTCACCACCATGGGACATGGAAAACTGGCACAAACATAATAGTATATAACACACATACACATGGTCAGAAAGTATCTGGTCAGTGGAAGATGTAATGCTTTATTAATTCTTATACAGGCCATTAAAGGTATCTATAATGCATTATGCATGGGAGCTTCAAGTAAGGTGTTACCGGTATCTGTGTGGGACAAGGGTTGGCAGCAGTTCTGAGACCCACCTTGGTCTGTGCTCTCATGAAGGGAAATCCCACACTGCACTTCAGGAAATCCAGTTCCAGCAGCTCACAGGAAATGCCCTTGTCCTCCTGCAGGAGGCGAAAAAGATAATGCATGAGAGAAATTTATTAGAGGGCACAGTGTTGAACAATGGCTTCTGTGACCGGGTGGGAACAGACAAATGCACGCACACGCACACTCACACACACGCACGCACGCACACACACACACAGGCTTGATGGTTAGGGAAGCGCACTTGCAGGATCGAATCCCCCACCAGCAAGTCACCACTGAGGTACCCTGAGCAAGGTACTGTCCCCAAGCACTGCTCCC
>JAODKF010009526.1:0-25281 GCA_026779585.1 Mormyrus proboscirostris
CGATCTTATATATAAAAAATGCCTGTTAAAACTGACACGAAAAAAATACATGGAAGAATTGTTTTATAAGACAGGACAGTGTAGTTTCCAGTGTTGTGATGAGTGCTTTTCAGTGACCTTTATGCACTAAAAGGCTTTTTAAAAGGCTTTATTGAAATTTCAGTAGCAAAATTAACTGCTGTTTGCATAGTGCTCTCACCTACTCAGCTGATATTTGCAACATGTATGACGTCACTAAAGTTTAAAATGCTATTTCTCCAACTTGGAGAAACATTCCTGAAAAAGTATGTGATGCAAGCATTGCTGTTGTGGGTGAAATTCCAGTTTGCATCAATATATTACATAATGTAAAAAAAAAAAAAAATTGTTTCCTGTTTAAATTTGCTAATGTTTTTTTTTCATGTCTAAAGAAAGCAACAAGTTACATCAAGATTTTTAAATGTTTATTTTTGAATTCAAAATTACAAACTTAATTGTAGTTTAACTTTCACTATAGAGATGCTTCTCACTTTATGATGGTTTAACTTGCCAAAAATTCCTGCTGCAATGCTGCGATAGTGATGCATAGTAAGTATTCATAAAACTTTGAATTTTGATCTGTCACTAGCGATATACCATTCGACACTTTCTACTGACGCCTGGCGATACCAGCAGCCTTGCCTTTGACATCGTATTGTAGAATGCTGCCCTTTTCTGCGTTATACATGCAGCAATCCATCTGATCAATCCATTATATATCGAGGAGCATCTGTATCCTTAAAATCTTATAGCTTTTTCAACTTGACGAGACTCGAAGTGACTGAATGACTTGTATATTAGTACCTAGAGCCTGGTTTCCGCTTTGGAGTCAGAATCCCAGTGTCATATATTAGTCTCATTATAGTTCTTTACTTTGTTCTAGTAAGAACTCTTTCATTTTATTTTGCACGTTAACTTATTCAACCTGTTGCCAAATATTTGTCTTACCAATGTATTGTTTTATTTAAGATTTTAAAGGGCTTTACTGATTAACTATTATCTGTTCCATATTTTGATACTGCTTCATGTTGTCCTTTTTGGTACTTTTTAACGTGAACTGAATATTATGATCAACGAATGAAGACCAAAATTGTAATACTTCCCCCCCCCTCCCCCCAAAGAAGCATAAATAACCATGTCACTGTAACAAGTTTTTTGTGTTTATTATCTGTACAGTTTTATTTTCCATTTCTGACTTATTGATCCATGATGTCCAATTGCCAGACTCTCGCCAGGTGTACTCGCAAAAATGATTGCTCTTCTGAAATGCAATGTGACACACCTTACATGCAGAAAACACTGATCACCTTCAGATGCACACAGATTGTCAGATTGTATATGTACGACAAAACCATATAACACTCATACATCCCTAGAATATCATTTCAGCATGACCATGCAATGGATGAGGCTGTCTGCTGTCTAATCATGTGCCTTGTATCACCATCTGCACTGCTTCTGCTCACCACCCGTCTGCTAAATGTCTTCTTAGAAAAACAAATCTGATGTCTGGGTCAGCAGTCCACTTCTGGATAAACAGTACTACTTGGCAATGGCTTCAACATTGACCTGGGGATTATCCTTACAGTCTGAATGAGAAGTAAGAGGGTTCTGAGAGAAATGTTTAAAATAGAGTTACATTTTTCTGGGCTACAATCGTCTGAGGCTGTTCAGGCCTTGTACAATTATCACTCTTGGGAAGGGTTTGTTTAAGGAATTTGGCTTTTGCAGCCTGAAACGCACCAAATTGGCTCAGTTCATTGAAGCTCAGCTAATCTTAGAGATTAAAAAAAGTGAAATCATCTCTCTAAAGGTCGACCTAAGATTGATATGGTTACAATGAAAAGTCTGGCTTTGTCATTGAACTTGGAGTGACTTGGGCAGATTTTAAAGAAACAGAAGTGCTTCTATGATGAAAAACCACATGGCCAATGTAAGCCATGAAGTCTTCGCCATTCTTGGTCCTCCTAGGGTCTGTCTCATTAATATCTCACTTCACCTGACTGCTTTTCTCTCTCCTGCCCTCTCTCTTTATTTTGACCATTCAGGAATAAGCTGGTGCGATCTCCACTGCTTCTGGCGGGTCACAGGTCTGAGAAACCCACGTCTACAAGACAAGAAGATTAGTATGACTCTCCAAAATCGAAACAACGCAGCAGCTTGTCATTCCATTAACTGCATACATGTTTAAAAAGTATAACTGTTATTCAGTGTGTTTTATTTAACCAGATGGTGCAGTGGTTAGCTTCACGTCTCTGTGATCAGTGTTCATGTCCCCACCAGCATTCCATGTGTGTGAAGTGTGCATGTTCTCCCCATATCATCGAGGAGTTTACTTTGCGTGCTCCAGTTTCCCCCCGCCCCACAGTCAAAAAACATGCCGAGGTTAATCACAGTTACCAAATTGTCCATAATATGTATGCATGAATGTATGGTGCGTGAGTGTGCCCTGCGATGGGTTCATGTCTTATCTTGGGTTGCTCCCTGACTTGCACGCATAGGCTCCGGACCTCCCATAGCCTTGAATTGGATGAGCGGTTACAGAAAATGGGTTGATATTTAAACAGTGTACATGCTTCTAAGGCACAAAGAATCATGTTTTGAGAATTTTTACTTTAAGTGTTTTTATTGCTATTTTTGTTCACTAATACGTAAGCGTAATGGATCTAACCTTTAAAAAAGGCCAATGATTTATTTAAAAAAATGAAAAAGCTGTGGTGAAGTTTAAAAGCTTAAAATCTAAATACACAAACTTTCAGACAGGGCTGGGCAGTGTTGTAAAGTTTTTATGAAGAAATCAAAAGTCGTGCTGGTTAAATCTCTTATGTCTGATCCTCTTCTCTGGAAAAGCATTTAAACTTTTTGTTTTGTATGTAACTGGAATTTTCAAAGTACCTTCACAGTTCAGTTTCTTTAAAAATCACATTCTTTTTTTAACTCCAGATTTTCAATGAAGTGCTCTTTGATCTTTAGTGTGTAAACAGTTTAAGTTACAGCTCATCAGCGTGTAAGTGCCCTGAAACAGCAGTGTCCAGTCCATTTCTTGCGTTTACCCTTTCTTTACATTCCTTGTGTACCACCACTTCAAGCCTGAAACAGGAACATGTATGCAAGGAGAAGAATGGCTTTAGAAGCAAAAAAAAAAAAACTGAAATGCTCCTGTTATGCTGTTTTTCCAAAAAAAGGTTGAGAATCCACGGCTTGTAATGTTTACTAGGTGTGCATATCCGGTGCATGAAATGTTATGAAACAAAAAACTTATATAACCTGCAGCTCCATTATTAATCTTATTTGTTGTATTATGTTGCTTAACCAGTATCTTTCCCAAAAGGTCTTACATTTGTTTTTGATTTGAACAATCTAGGTTATGCACCCTGGCAAAGGATGGTAGCACATGATACCTTCTGGAACTTGGAGAAGTAACTTCTGATATCCCAGGCAGTCCAGGACACAAGGCTGGAGTTCACCCCAGTTTGGGATTCTAGTCCATCCCTAGGTGCATTCACACATTTTAGAGACACCAAACAGCCTAACTGCATGTCTTAGAAATGCAGTTGCAGGAGTTGCATGCAGGAGGAAACGTGCTACATAGACGTGGGAACAAGCAAACCCACACGCCGGAGGTGTGAGGTGATAGTGCCACCCTACCTCCACCATCCCCCCGCCATCATATTTCTTGCCAAATATCCTTAAATTCTCCAGTAACTGACATAACACCTAAACTGTTTGCAAAATATACATGCAGAGCTGCCAACTCTCATGCATCTGGTGCGGCACTCTTTCAGAGTCTCATGCTCACGCGCGAAATATTACGGCAAATCTACATGATCCCATTACAAACTAAAAATCAGCTTCCTCAAAAGTGTTGGGGTAGTTTGCAAACCCTGCAGACTATTTACATAAATAGTTAGTAATAAAACTGCTACATACATGTAAGCGCATGTGCATGTCTGAGCAGACGTGTCTCGAATTGAAAATATCACTCCGGCTAGCTGATGTCCAGATGGTTGTGGGTTCCGATCCCATGGCCACTAATGTAATCACGTCATCACTGGGCCCTTGAGCATGGCCCTAAATCTCAGCTGCTCCAGGGTTGTTCACTGTCCCTGGTCTCTGGCACTAAGCTTTCTTGTATATCACTTTGGACAAAAATATGCTGGATACATAAGTTTTTAAAGTCAGTATCTGTCAGAAAAGTCAAAGTTGCACAATCATCACTCTATCAGCGCAGCAGGTTACATGGTATTGGTACTTCTATCAATATGGATATCAAATATATCAATTTTGTGCTGGGAAAAAGATGCACACACTCTTGGGATTTTAAAAAGTACTACCTTTACCATAAAAAGGAATTGTCTTGGACTAAACTGTTTGAAAGAAATAAAATAACTTTGTGACGAGTTTTAACATTGCTTCCTGAGATAATACAAAATTGCATTAATGTTCCAAGTTCATGAATACAGAACATTCTTATTCAGGCCTGATTAATTTCAATTTCAAAACCGCCATGATATGACGAAACTGCATGCTTAAGCTATGTTCACCACAAGGGGGAAGCAGATACCTATTCAACCGAAATGAATTATACTATACGATCATGGCTGTCGGGAGGGGTCACACACGTGCATAATAAATTACTCGTTCAGTTTGTTGTAGATACTAAATGATCGCGTGTTAATCCTCATAGACAGGATCCAGCACCGCTAGAAAATAATACAAAATCATCAATGTCGTTATATATGATTACACAAACGTCATGAAATTATGTAGCGATTCTCCTCACCTCCTTCTGTAGTAATCAAAAACACGGAAATATTACATGACGACATTATAATGTAGCAGATACATCTGTGTAAATTAATTAAACCCCTTACGTGTATTGTTGGCTTTCTCTCACTCACGTATTATTCTATACATCACTGTATTGCTTTCTCTCGCTGAAGAATTATTTTATGCATCATCCTATCAGGCTAATGTATCGTAACACTTATGTTATAAAGCGGCTTGCACGTAAGTTGTCTGAAACTGTGCAGCAAATGGAAGATGTAGAATTATCCGACTAGCTGATCCGGTATTACAGGACACAACCCCTGTTCATATACGCTCCAGGGCTCAACGGTTTTGGCAACAAGCGTTTATAATGTGTTTTCTTACAATTTTTCAGCCAAAAAAAAAACTGTGCGTTTAAAGTGATTTAAACAAAAAACAGAAGAATGATATTTCAAATGGTCTCAGATTATTGGTGCTGAGTTTGCTGAATAAAAGCATATGCCGTAATTTGGGGTTCCTGTTTTTTAGATTGATGAAATATTTAAAAATGTCAGACTACCTCAAAAGTGCCTGAGAGGACTCCAGAGGGTTAGGCACCTGGTACTTCAGCTTGCTTGAGCTTTTGCAAATGCATAATGAATGTTAACATATATTTACAGGTATCAGTGTCATAGTATTCTCAAAATATATTTGGTAACAATCGAACTGTACCTACTCAAAGCATTCATTATGCATTAATAAAACATTTAGTGCACTGTCATAATACATTCATTATGCATTTATAGAACACTCATAGTCAGCACGTATCTATACCGTAACATCCAAAAATACCTCAACAGTTTTAATATACATTAATAACAAACATTATCAGATTAAATGATTATAATGTGTGTTATTAGCGTATATTAAGGCTGGTGAGGTATGTTAGGATATTAAGGTATACTTACATGCTTCTCATGAATGCTCTTCTTCTATGAATGCATTATAAAGGCATCATGAAGGTGCAGTTAATGTAAAGCGTTACCACATGTTTCATGTGCGCAAAGTACAGACGCTAAAATAATATCTTCGTCATTACAGACAAACTAAACATTTTCCATGCAAGCATACTTTATACAGTTTCATGTATGGGATATGTTAATATTAAATTAAAAATATAATCAGACAACCAGGAATCCAGTATGCAAAAAAAAATGCAACCAGCCAATCAGCACCCAGCAGGCAGTCCGTAACCGTGGTTTCCTCGCAGTCAGTCTCTAAGCCGCCCGTGAGGCATCATGATGGGACACGGCTGACAGCTGTGAAATGACCCAAATGAGGAGTGGGATCGTCTGTCCTGGCACGGCTCAAAGTCAGCACTGGGGAGAAGGTGAGAGGGAAAAAAAGGGGTAAGCTAGTTACTTATGCTGGAGCATGAGCACCCTGAGGGGACTGCCACATCCCAACACATCCCAACACATCCCAAACAAGCCACCCACACTACTGACCCAGCATCCAGCCCCTCGCCACCACCACCTTGGTATATTTCCCAGAATTCCCTATGAAAATGTTGCCCCTCCAGGGGTATTTGTAGGCACCCTCATCACTCACCACTTGTACAATAAGTGGTTGTCTTGAATTTCATTACTGCAGATTCTCATAATAGTGTCAGTTTTAGTGCTGATGATAAAGCTGTCCTGTACATAATTATGGTGCTAGATTAAGTAATGTGAGGTCTTGGTCATGGAATGATACCTTTCTTTGTGTCACATCATTTTGACTATGGGGTTCCTACAGTCCCTATAGTGCCAGACTCTGTGCTTTGTTACTGCGTTTTGATACTTTCACTATACCCAGTGCCAGTTGCTGGGTCACTGAACATATTCACATTTCCTGGAACTAGCACAGCCCCTTGAACCTGATTCCTTTAAATCATATACACACTTCAACAGGAATTAAGCATAGTAAAATTATATTGTGCGGTGACATCTTAAATTGTAAGAATTACCCTGAAAATATGAATATTTCACAGCAGCCTTCACTCAAACACAATAGATATAATTTCAAAAGACTTCTGCATACTCAGGATTCCACCCATAATTCCTACCAAAGGGATCCTTTGTGTGAGCAAAGAGCCGCTATACCATATACAGATACCGAAACAATGGTAACCACAGCATGGTCTGCTTCTTTCCCTTCACGAAGGCCCATTCCTACTGATAAAGGTGGAAAGTTCCAGACCATGGGTTTGTTTCAACCAACCAGTTCAGTATCACAAGTCACCATATACAAGAGTACTCAACTGGTTGGTTGAAACAAAACCTTAATCTGAATTTGTACTTCCTGGACCTGAACCTCTGCTTACTGAATAGACAGGGCTGGAACCTCACCACTGCACCAAACAATACTCAAGCCCAAATCATTTAAAACGTGGTAGGCATGATACCATGGTAGATGTCATGTATGCACCTGTAACTCCTGCATATATGTCTCTCACACATTTTATAAACATACTGTTACCAGAACTATATATTTTGTGGTTCTTTAGCATTGCTTGCTACTTTCAATACCAGCTTAGTTGGACCGTTTCTCAGGGGCAGTGTGTTCTCTCCCTCTTCCCTAGTCTATACCGGAGCAGCAGGATAAACATTATGCTGAAATCTTTTTCCATTGTACGTCTGCTCCAGTTCTCGTTCATTTGAACTTTAATTTATTTTCTTTGACGCGTGCAACAAATTTTCAAAAGCTCCGTATTGTTCAAATCAAAGAAATTACCAATTTAAATCTAATGCCTAACAGCCCGAGGCTATTACAGGCATGTAAAAAACATTGAGTTTTGTAGTAGCTTTTATTATCAAGGGATTTTCCTTCTTTGGAAGGATTTTTTAATATGTGCACTTAAAATCTGGCCAACACGGCAGGCATTCATATTTTAAATTTCAATTGGTATAACTAATTGGGTAACGACTGTGTGAATGTCCAATGTCATGCAGGGAACGCTGTGATATTTTGTTGCATCTGTTCCTTTCCCTAAACATTCCTCAAGTGCTAATGAAAGCCATTGTTATTTTTGCTAGGAGACGCATATATAATGTAGAGTTAAAGAGAAATGTCTGTATCATACAAAACTTTTCCGGACTTTGCAAGAACCTGGAAGGGCACAGGCCAAAGTAGTTCAGGATTTTTTTTTACTTATTTCTGAATTATTCTGCATTTTCCATTAAAATATGTTTACGTTTAGTTCTCAAATGCTTGACCTTTGACATTTTGCAGTCAAAATATATGCACAGCACCTTCAAAAACTTTCCAAACCCTAAAACACGCTCATAGAAAAACATTCTGAGGCTATTACACCAATCATGATACTTGAAAAAGACAGGAATGAGTTTAGTATGAAGCTCCCCTTGGGGGGTAGCCCCAATATCGTTTTCACTTTAAATCAGCTTCTCAGCAAATATACCAAACATTAAAATCAATACGGCCAGGGAAAAGAATGGCGACAGCGACGCGTACAATATGAGACATGAATGAGAGCTGCGCAGGAAAATATCCCCTTGAGTTAGTGGAAAATCCAACAACTTCTGCGGGCTCCATATCAAATATATAATTTCATGACGTTCTGCGGGTTACACCTACACCGGACTTTGGTAACAGTTTTTATGTGATGGAAAGGTGTATGGAGAGTAATTAGTATACAGATCCTCCAGGGGTTAGAGATTCCCTGCATATTCTGTCATTTTGTTGGATTTCAATCAGAACACATCTGCCTGCTGTCTTCACAGTACACTATTGCTCTCCCACAGTCTTGCACTTCTGAATATCTTCTGCCATCTAGCACATTATTTTTTGCATTTCTTAAGCCATTTTTATATAATACTTGTTTGTTTTTAATAGTTATTACTCCTATTTCCACTGTGCAGGGCTCCCCATTAATGAAGACCTAAGGCTATGTACAGTAGGGTATAATGGCACTCTGAGAATGTTTACAACCACTTATGACAATACTGTGATTCTACTGCTACCGACATTAAGTTGTTCATAGAGATTACTGTTGCCTGAGTTTTCTTAAAATGCATATTTTAAGACAATATGCTATATTGTCCCTTTGTTCAATGCAACCTGGTACATACCACGATACGTGCGGCAATCGATTGTTGTAACAGTGTGAATGCGCACGTATTTTATGTGCATTTGCGCCGATATGACAAGACGTTATTATGCATTTTAACCTCTGTGCCGTAAATGAAGTACAAATGCACAATAATATCGGAGCAAATGCACATAAAATACGTACGCATTCACGCAGTTACAACAATCGATTGACGCACGTATCGCTTTTAAAGGTGAATGCGTACTTGCGCACCACTTATGTCAATCCCTGCACGTGAACCTACAGAAGCACTTAATTGGACCTGGATGCTTCCTGTCCACAAATACCTAGGTGCCCCTGGAAACAAACTTTGATTCTGCAAACAACTGGGAAGTATAAAATGTTTACAAGACACAAATTCACAAATGTATGACAAATAAATTGTGGCTGAATATTTTTGTGATTGGATTACAGCAGTCTCTTGATGGTAGCTCATTGTCTTTTGTTCTAACATATAAAGCATTATTTGGGAGCACATTTGAAAAGCTCAATAAATGTTGCAATGTCTTCACAGCGAAAACAAACAATGCATGATTATAATACAAATATGATCTGCCTTAAATTGACCATTGAATCACTTCCAGAACTCTCATAGTCCTACATCAAGGATGTGGAATTTTAGTCCTCAGTTGGGCCATAAAATTGATTAATAGCTTGGTTGAAGCCAGTCAGATTTATTGAGTGGGGGACAAGTAAGATTTGTCGAACGATTAGCCAGACTGATATTGGCCCAGTTCATGCAAGCAATATAAAATTGTACTACAACCATTTTTAACTGTATTTATTTTGCAATGTGACATATTTAGAACGGAACCCTACAGCTTTCTGTATTTAGGCTGCAGAACATCTTAAATCAACATAAAATAATTCAAATACATACAGTAGGCACACATAGGCCTGTATGCTAAAAGCAAATTAAACTACTTTTTGAAAATACCGCCAAAATGCTGTACACCACAGTATAGGTGAAATACACACAAGGGAGTAAGCACAACGAGAACTATGCAAAGTACACGAGCCATCTAAGTAGGTACATCCCACTCAATCATTTGGGACGTTGCCCTACAGTGTAACACTCTGTGCATGTTCTGGTGTAAATCCTGATGTTGTTTTTAGAGTGCATAGTAGGCCAGTTAGATGCAATAGTTTGGAAACACTGAGATATTTTCATACTTTCTATCCTTTTTCCAGTCTTTTCCAGACTTGGAAAACACCAAAATTAGACACAGCACCATACATTTCAGCACTGCATAAGAACCCTGTACGTGGGAAATTACTTTGGAGTTTTGATATAAATAATCAGTCCGTTCTGTCTGAAAATGAGTTGGCACAATGAGACCAAAAGCTGATCTGATCTCAGGGCTCTTTCATTGTCTGCAGTACCAAGTAGTCAATTTACACAGTATGCTGAAGACAAAAGTGAGACAGTAAGTAGAGTCGCGGGTGGAGATGTGAGGAAAACGATGGATGTCACGCATGCCCAGCCTGCCAGCTGATAAAGCATTTCAAATTAAAAATTTGAGTAAAATGCTGCTGTTTGGATATCATTTTGAAAGTACATTTAGTGAAATTAACCATCTATAAAAAATTTCGGTAACACTTTCTTTGAATGCAATGTCTATAAGAATCTATGAACACATTCGTAGCACATTATAATATATTAGTAAAGCATTATAAACATGGCTATAAATATTTATAAGAAGGCATAACTCATTACAGCCATACTTATTATGAATTTGAATGCTTTATGAAGCTCTCATCTATAATGCACTATATATACTGTACCTTCAAAATGCAGTACAAAGCATCCATAATTCTTATACCAACCATTATAATACATTATGAAGTCATCTATATGTGCATTATAGATAAGAGCTTCATTGGCGTTTATGAAGTATTATAATCAACACTCTAATGCCTTTTGACTGACGATAGAAGATGTTGTAATGCTTTATTAACTCCTATACCGACCGTTATAATGCATTATGGAGGAATCTATAATGCACTATAAATGACAGCTTTAAGTAGAGTTACTGAAATGTCTTTATTTGTTATACTTATTTTCTACTGGCTAATTTCAGAACATGAAAGTGTCAACAGACAGAAAGGGAGTCTTGTATCAACCTCAGGACACAGCTTGATTCCTATGCCAGATGGACAGACCTTCTGACAGTCTTTTCTTTGTAAAATCTCTCCACTTACTCTCACATCTAGGATATTGACATTTTACAAGTGGCAGGTAGATTGTGCTGATGTCTTTTAAAGCATACATTAAAAAATCTATTCACTAATGATCCACCATATTTGAAAATATAAGGGTCATTAGTTGCCCCTAGCAATGCCCCTTTTTTCTGTGCGTAAAGCTTCAGATATTTGCTTTTTCATTTTCAATGTTTCCATTTTGCCATCATGCACAAATGCACAGGACAGTACTGAGTAAACAGCGCACAGCTGCGCCTGTTAGCTCAAGAAGCTGAACATCTGGGGGCAGGTGTGCCATTACGGTGGTGCACTGCCTAATCGCAAACATTCACTTGGGCAAGGAGAGGCACTCATTATACATATCGCAGATGCACACACACAAAAACAATCATAAACAGAGACAGATAAACTGACTAAAGTGGTGGCGTCTGAAAATAACAAATCCTGTATTCAAATTAAGAAGCACAAAATGTAATTTTATACCTCTGCAAAACGTCACAACAGAAAACATCTCCTGTAAGACAGACTTTATTCTTCTCCTATTGTGTACAATTACACTGCCTTATGAAGTATCCATCCACCCATATTCCAAGCACTTACACAGTATCTTTTCTTACATACAGTGGCAGATTAAGGGCAGATATGGGGAGGGAGCCCACTAAGGGGGGCATTTTAGGTATTTTTTGGAGAAATAAGAGGGGGGTTACAAACATTGGAACATAAGTAATATGCTCAGTAATATATCAAAGCCAGCAGAGAAACCTACCAATCAGGGTGGAGGTGGAAGTGCTGTCGGTAAAATGTCTTCAATCATGGAGCATTTCACACCACCGGATCAATCGGCCAAACTTAAGATATATTATTATACAGTAGATTACAAGTTACCACTTTACAATAAGGCTCCCTTTTGCCACTTGTAAACGGTACTAACTCATTCATAAAAAGGAAACTGTGTTATAATTTGTTTAAATTTGTATATTAATAATTTACAAATTGTTACAACCTAATTAATAACCAGATGGTAAACTGTTCATAAATTCTTTATATCTGTAGCCTTATTGTGAAGTGGCACTAATTATAATATTTGAACCAAAATTGTTATATAAATTGTTTGGAGAGGACGTTTGTTTGGTTATTTGCTTTGTTACTAAAAAAGAAAAAAAAAACGATAAGATCAGCAAGGGGCCCCATAGAGGGATGTTTGCCTCCCCCAAAATTCTGCCCCTGTCATGGTGGCTTGGAGAACAAAGTAAGGTTACCCCTAGTTTTGGATGGCTGTACATCACTCAGAATGAACACTGACACATCATTACAAACCATGGGAAATTTAGAGACACCAGTTACCTGCCTGCATATCTTTGGGTTTCAGGAGGCAACTTGCACAGCGTGGGAAAGCATGCAAATGCAATTGGACTGAAATGCAGTGATGCATTATTCACTATTCCTACAAATTTATCTATTGCATTTGTAATATACACTGTACTGTATGCAATTTGTATTTTGAAATGTTTACTCGGTTAGCTCAATTCAGTGTGTTTATATTACAGCAATATAATGTATTTATATGCAAACACATATAAATTGAAGTTTCTTAATTTTATGAACAAATATTAGAGTGTAAAAATCACACAAAATAATGTTGTTCTAATATTTGTTAGCCATGATTACTGAATCAGATGTACATAAGAAGCTCATCATAATATTTTAGCTGAATAGGACCAGCAAAGGCCATGAATAAAATCTTTAATTAAGATTTTAATTGCCCTTCACAGCCTTGTGTCATGTCATTCCCTGTCACTAGCCCATTCTCCACTAATGATGTCTATGAACCCCAACCAACCAACTCAAGGGATATTAGGCACTACATACAAATGAGCAGTTATGCTCTTTTTTCTTTTGTAACACTACACTCTGTTTTTTTCCTTCTTGTGTCGCAAACCTAAAAATCACATGCATGGCAGGCTTTGCAATGTAAATTCAAAATTCTCTCTATTTACCTGGGTCCCACAGCACTCAAATATGATTGGATTAACAATGTCAAATTTGTTGTGTGCTTGCAAAGACATTCAAGTGTCTAGTGGCATCCTGACGTGTGTGCTCAGAATAGCTAGGTAAGCCTCATTAGCCGGGATTTCTTTTCCCCACCAGAAGCAAATAATTCAGTTACTGAATTTGCATGCCATCTCAAAGTAATGTAACAGCAAATAAAAACTAAATTAGCTGTAACTCCAGTAACCGCCAGTTTGTCTAGCACTGTTGAATAACGTTCTATGTCTGATGAATGATGCCTGAAAGCTCCATTCTCCTTTAACACAAAGCATTTTATTGTGTCCCAGTTCACAGGATGACAAACACGGTCATAATTAACTGGAACAAATTATTTTTTGACGCAGAATGAACACTATGGGTTGTTTAGTCACAAATCAAACCTATTTGTGTCGGCCCTCAATGCCCAGCTATAATACACCAGGAAAGAATCTCCTTTTTAACGTAGTAAAAGTCCAGCTGTTTTTAGTTACACATATAGCATTCATTTATTTATATATTTCCTGAACAATATTCCATTTTTGTACTGTTTGCATTTTTGTATATTTGGTAGATGCTTGCATACATTTCCCTGAAGGCATGGTCAGCCAGTTCCTGGAGCAATTGAGGTTAAGGAAAACCTGGAGCAATTGCACATGGTCACTGGTAATCACCTTAACCCACACACTGCCCCAGCAACGAATCAAACTGGTAAAACAAAAACACCCTTGAACCCTGGTCTTCCCATACAATCGCACACTCGCTAACCATTTGTGCTACACTGCCTCTCTCCTGTACTGTTTACTTCTTTGCACTATGTCTGCTGTCTTTGCCCTTTGTTTTGTACTACATCTTGGTATCTGTTCACTTGATGTACTCCATTGATGTAGGCAAATGAATTTTTTCAATAAGGTACGCCTTATCTTAATAATAATAACACTGGTGGCTCCCTAGAATTCCTCTACACATTGTCACATGAATTTCGGATTTCAAAAAAAAAAAAAATGCCCTGCATCGCTGTATACAGGAATTCCAACCAGTTATGATTTCTTTTGTAAGTTAATATGAAAGTGGTGCCATTTCCAGAGATGATTTCTGAGTATATGTGAACAAAATAATATAATATAACTAAATGTTGCCTTGAGGTTTATGTTTGTGAGCAACTATAACCCTCTTGGTCACAGGCCCTGCAGCTCTCCCTCTATCAACTGGCCCAGCCAGCTGGTCCAACATCAACACTGCTGACCCCTAAGCACAATGGCCACACTTCCACCTGATAGTCTCCTCCAGAAATGCAGGATCATAGATGTGCTTCACAAATGAATATGCCCAGCTATTACACCAAGTTACATGTCATTTCCCCAAATCACATTACACATTCCTTCACTCACCTTTTTTTTAGCTATGTAACTATAAAATATAAAATAACGCCAAACAACAGAATGCTGGGTCTGGCAGGACTTACCCTTTGAAGAGGAATGCATACTACAGGTGCAGCATCATATTATACCACTTTCAGGTTTGCTCATAATTTCTGTACCTGCTTTGCAGTTCTGTTATGCAGATGTTGTTATATAACGTCTCAAAAACAAGCAATAGAGCAGAAGCTGCTTCAGGGATCTGCTCTCCATCCTGCTTCCCTGCTCATCAGTCAGATTTGCAAGTGTCTTCACAGGAACAAAATGTACAATAGTTGTATTCAATACAAGAAAGTTTTGGTAAAACTTTACTTAAGGTTTTCGTCTAAAATGCACCACAGATTCCTTCATAATGCATGATAATTTCTAAGGGTCAGTATAAGATTTAATAAATCATTACAGCATTTTCTATTTACAGTCATAAGGAATTGTAGTGTTGATAATAATACTTCATAATCTCCAATGAAGCTCTCATGTGTAATGCCCAATAGATACCTTCATATTGCATTATAATGGATGGTACAAGAATTAAGGTTGCATTGTACTGCATAATGAAAGTATCTATAGTGCATTATAGATGAGAGCTTCATAAATCTTTTATAATGTATAATAAAAATGGTTATAATGGTTTAAGCCATTTTATAAATACTTATAGCCATGTTTATAATGCTTTATGAATGCATAATAATATGCTGTGAATGTGTTAATAAAGTCTCAGAGATAAGGCATTCATAGAAAGTGTTATTAAATTTTATATGAGTATAAATAAAATTTGATATTATATTTTTATATTTTATATGGACCACCATTTTAGCTCAGTAGAAGAGTCATTGTTGGAATTAAGTTCATGCCTATAAAAATAAATGGAGAGTCCTCACAAAGATATGTGTATGTGGATTATGTTTATATTACATTGTGGGGACCAAATGTAAAAAAAAAACAACAGATTTTTAACATTGCAGGGATCATTTTTGAGGTCCCCACAAAGATCTCTGATTGCTAATGTTGCTGTGATGTTAAAAAATGTGTGTGTGTGCATGCGTGTGTGTGTGTGTGTGTGTGTGTGTGCCTGCGTGTGTGCCTGCGTTTGTGTGTGTGTGTGTGTGTGTGCCTGCGTGTGTGTGTGTGTGCCTGCGTGTGTGCCTGCGTTTGTGTGTGTGTGTGTGTGTACATGTATGCCTGCATGTGTGTGTGTGTGTGCCTGCATTTGTGTGTGTATGACATCCTCAAAGAACACCTGCTTCATCCCATTATCCAAAGACATGCAGTTATGTGAATCACAGGTAGTGTGGCTTATGCATGGTAGTGTGCCCTGCAACATACTGCAATCCCATTCAGGGGCACCTCTGCCCTGTGCTTCTTTGGTGAGGCTCCAGGTCCCTGTCACCCTGTAGAGAATAAGCAGTTACAGGAGATGGATGGATGGATGGATGGATGGATGGATGGATGGATGGATGGATTTTATAACAACTGAACATAAGTCATGTAGGATCACACATGCACATATATCACAGAGCTTAAATTCCAGGTGGCCTGAGACAAGGCCTAGCCTGGTATGAGAGGTACACGTTGGCCTAAGCACCAAAGGGGGGTTAGTGACCCCACACACACAAACACACTTAACACACAAACACACCCACCCAGACACACACAGATAACAAGGGAGGCCAGCACTCCAACTTTTATAGCCCGAAGATTTAGGGACCTACAGACAGCAGAGTGGACCTCAAGGACAGGGGTCCCTCGACTTGGCAGGCAACCCCCTCTCAGACATCCTGCCTTACATACCACTCACCCAACAGACCAACACCCTAAAGAAAGTTTCTTTTAAGTCACCTTTTGTATGCTATGTATATTTCTTTGCTTATGATTGCTAGTCCTAATATACAGGTTATGTCTGTGTGTCTCCTTAGACAATATTAGTGTTTTGTGTGTCACCCTTATATCCATGTTCACGGAGTATCACCTATTTTACCCCTCACACTTAAACACTTATATAAATTTGAATAAATAAATATGTATAGCTCCCACTGCATATACGTCCTCATGGTTATACCAGAAGAATCTTGAAAATTAAATAGTGTAACCAGGTATCTCAGTGTGTCCTAACTTTCAGAGATTCTTCTTTCTTTGTTTAACACCCCCCCTTCTCCTCCACATTTCTCTGTGGCCCTTATGTGATCTTTGTGGTCCGTTAGCAAGCTCTTTGTGTTCGACAATGCTGCATTAAAAAAACTGAATTAAGATGTACATTATCCATTCTGGAGAGCAGAGCAGGTCAATTGGGATTTGCTACACCAACCCAAAATATGTTGTTCCCAGATGTGCAACTTAAATTGGTATTACCATAAACTATCGGCCATGCCTATCTAAGGATAAGATGTGCTGTTTAAATGTGAATATGTAATGTAATGCCTGTACAATTTACCCAAAGTGTAACATCTGTTGAGGTGCAGCGCAAAACACCTACTGTATACTGATGTGAGTCAGTAACATACATAATGTAAGCAATTGTTAATTAATTAATACAGATGGTATGAGGTGTGGACTGCCAGCCTGGTATGGCATGTTTGGTGGACAATCACTCCTGATGGTTGCCATGAAAGTGGATGTATCAAAAGTTATACCAGCCCAATGAAAATCATCAGTAAAGGGAAATCGGTCGGGTCATAAATCCTGATACAGGCCCCCTTCCGAAAGCCCGCCAAATGGATGATCAGCCATTGATCCAGGAGTCGAATTCCTGGTCATCCCTATGCATGAACTTTAGACCATAAAACCCTGTCACCTCAGAAAAAAGAGGAGCAGGAAGACCATCAGCCCGAGGAGAAGAGAAGCCCAGAAGAAGCCCTCCTGAAGCCTGGTCGGTGAAGGCCCAGCTGGACAGAGAATTGCAACCCAGACAAAGCTTCACAAGGAGAGAGAATCAAAGGGGCTCCACTCCAAAACTGCTCCAACGCCGCACCTTCTTGAGTGCCATCATCCCATCAGCTCATCAGCCTCTGCAGCCAGCTGCCAAGACCCCCCCCCCCACTCTGCAACTAAGTAAACCAACTTCCTCTTATTCTAACAACCTAAGCTATTCCGTTAACCTGCTGTATGACTTTAAGGTCGGGTTTCCACAAACTGTGCTTGCTTTGCAGTGCAGTATTTCCCTTTTAAAGGTTACTCATTTAAATCCAGTCATTCAATTTCCATAATTACATTGTTTGTGTTCCGTTATTTCGTGTTTGTTGTTTATGTTAAGTGTAATGTCTGTCTTATGTTATTTGTAGTGTTATTTAGGAATAAATGCATGAACTTCAGCCTCCTTTCATTGAGTGCTCACAATAGTCCCTGCCTCTGTGCGATCTGGTTACTACACTCTGGAACCTCAAACTCACCTGAAATATTGCGAGACTCTCTCTCATGGGCCATGAGGGGAGCTTCGCTACCAATCGTTTACATCACCTGGTGATGCAGCTCGCTGGACGAGCCTTCTAACCCAGGTCACTGAGCGATACTGGTAATTAGTGAATCCCGTTTAAATCTCACATTAGCAGACTCTCGAGGATACAGCACCAACCATTCGGCATAACAATTAGGCAATAATCGTCATTAAATACTAATTAATTAAACTTTAATTAACTTCAAAACATATTGGTGGAGATATTAAAATTTAGCTAATAATTCCTACAGTCGTAACACAGAGCACCACTGGAGGGGAATCCATCTGTCATGGACATGAATAAAGTATTTGCAAAGAACTTTATAGTCCTGCTGGATTGTAAAGCAGAGCCAGTGCGCAGTTTATTACTCTGGGCCTTCGTTACACTGAACCTGCATGAAAGCTGCCCTCCCTCAGGAGCTCAGTGGGGGTGCAGGGATATAAACAGAGTGCAATACCACACAGAGGGAGGGGTGGGTCATTGGGGAGTCACTGCAGGGCCTTCCGACACCATAACACTTTCCCGTTTTCCCACGCCCTTCCCATTTTCAAAAGAAGAAAATTCAACTTATTTACGTGCGACAGCATGGAAATGAAGATCTGAGCTGCAGAGATGGAAAAGAAACATGAAGCGTAATCTGGCATATGCCGAAAGAAATAAGTATAAGGCTCTTTATTGTCACTGTTAGTGTAAAATGTCATTTAGCAGCAGTCCAGCAAACAGCCCAGCAAAAGGAATAGGCATACAGAAGGGCAATGGAGACACACATGGGTAAACACAGCAATACATAATATACAAAGAAATATAAGGCCATATATTTACCTGCAGTATTTGTGTGACAGTGAAAAATGGCAACTGTGGAAAATATCAAAGAGATGCAAATTACACATTAAGCAGAGTGGATCTATTGATCCTATTGCACATCAGTGTGAGGTAGACATGTCAATTTCAAAGACAGGAGGTGGGGGACGGTGTGCGGGCAAGGTGGTGGGGGGATGGGGGCTGCCTAGCAACCACCTTGTTATGTGGGCACAAACGGACTTAGTATCTGAATGAAAGTAAGGGTTCATGTAAGGAGAAACTGGGGTGGGGATGGGTCTTCGGTGATGGTGAGGAGCTTCTTGTAGCAGCGGCTGGTGTTGGTTTCATACAGGGAGATGTGCTGGACAGAATTATCCTTAAAAAACAAAATCTTATTCCAAAAGATTAAAATTGGTGATAGAAAGCAAGGTTAAAAAGAAGAGTTAGAAGTTAAACAGGATATATGATATTATTTCACATTTGTGTAAGATATGGATCCTGCAATTTAAGAACAAAATGATCAGTATGATCTCTTTCTTGCTCCACATTTCTCTGTAGACTTTCAGCGGATGAAGGTAGTAGAAAGATGTCATTTGTGCAGATACATGAAGAGCAGCAGCTTTGAGTGCAGTGCCCCGTGCCTGATCGCACTGCAGAGACGCGATAAGGAACATGCGCTCTGAGCTGTGCTACTTCTCAGCTCGTGCTTCCCATCAATGCTGTACATGAGGTTCTGTGCTGTGGCCCTCAGAGGCATTTAGGCAGCTAAGAGTGACGACATGTCATTTGTAATTGAAGTCCAGATGAATCCCAGTTGTAATGGTGTTGGAAAGTGCCGTATCCCATGGGGGTCTCCACATTAGTGTCCAGATGGGTTGAGATCCGGTGACTTGTGTCAAGGTCAGCCCCTGTTGTCCCACTGTGTCCCTTCCCCGTTTGGCCAGTAGGTGCTGCTGGTCATCCCGTTCTTCGTGTTAGTCTTTGTTCTCCCCTGTTACCTGTTTGGCCACATGGCTCAATGTGTTCAGCATGTGATTACCTGTGATTTTTGTCCTGTGTTTGAATCCTGTCTCCTCTGTTTTTGTATTTTGCTCCCTAGTGTTTCATTTGAGTTTTTCTAGTTCTTGTGTCTGATTTTGTATTTGGTGTTTGGTTTTGTTCCTTGTGCCCCTGCTTGTGTCTTTACCTGTCTGTAATTCCCCAGTGTTAGTTTCTGTTTCCTGGGTTAGTTCTTAGTTTCCTTGTTGTAATTACTTTGACTTTATTAGTTTCATCTGTGCCCCGTTTTCCTGGTCTTTAATTAGCCTCACCTGTCCTGTGTTAGTCTCGTTACCCCTCAGTATTTTAGTCCCTGCTTCTGTTCAGTTCCCCAGTGGTTCATTGTTTTTTTTGATGGTTGAGTTGTTTGTGCTTGATTATGATTCCCGGTGTTAGATGTTACCTGCCCGGTTTTTGTAGCTAGTCTTTGTTTACTTTAGACCCCTCGTGGTTTTTTTTTTTTTTTTGTGAGTCTGTTTTTGTGTCTTTTACTTCATTTAATAAGCCCCATTTTCTTTTTGGAGCTGCCAGGGTGTCGTCCGGATTTCTCCGTGCACCATACCACGTTCTCGTGCCTGAACCACCAGGATCCCTGACAAGTTGAATGACAATGGTATGTGACTCATGCAATTTAAGGTGTGTGGGGTTGGGGTGTTTTTTTTTTTTTTTGTCCATGAATGAGTATGAATGAGGAAATCTGGGATGAGCAGAAGTAAGAAGGGGATGAGCAACCAGACTGTTTCTCTGTGAGGAAAACAAGCACTTGAACTTGAAAGCTATTAATCAACTTGGTAACATTTTACTTAGGAGACATGAATGCATTGGTACATGCTTACTTAAACGCTTAGTTACTGGTTAATTAATGTATCAAGTACTAATTCATCATCAATAAATCATGACCGTTCATATTTCATGGGGAGATGGATATTAGGCCAAGGTTCTGAGTTACTGAGAACTCTTCTAGCTCTGCAGGCCAATATAGTGGACAACTAGACCTTCATTTGCTACATAAATCCACAGCAATTTGATTTTTATTGTCTACAGTGCCTATACATAGTAAAATCCCCTCAAGGACTTTTTCCTGTTTTATGACACTGAGTTACAATCAATTTAAGGCTCTTTTTGTCGGTGACCAACCAAAGTGAAAATAAATCTTCAAAAAATTAATTAAAAACTATACCATGAGGACAAAAGAACACCCCAAACAATTCTGTGGGTATTTCTGTTTTACTCTGTGTTATGTCCAATGCCTGAGATGGGGAAAGATTGTGCAAATGACAACTTGGTGCTTCGCCAGTCACAGTTTCATGGGCGAGCAGCACTGACAAAATGTTTGCCACAAGGTATGTGGGATGTGTGATGCTCTGAAAAGCGGAAGAAGCTTATATGCTCTGTTGAAACAAGTAGTGAGTGTTCAGGCCGTGATAAACACTAAGTGAAAAAGTCTAAGTGAAACGCCACAGATCGTTTTTTTTTTTTTTTCCCCCCAAGCAAACCAAAACACAATGCCAAAGCTACAAAGGAACAACAAATTCAATGTCCTAAAGAAGCCAGGTCAGGGTCCAGACCTCAATTCAGCTAAGAATTTGCAGGTAGACTTGAACATAAGTCATAGCTGTTCATTCATGGTCCCTGTGCAACTTGACAGCGCTTGAGTAACTTTAAAAAAGAAACAGTGGGGAAATAGCAGTGTCTAGATGTGCAAAGTTGATAGAGACACAGCCACAAATAGCAGTGTCTAGATGTGCAAAGTTGATAGACACAGCCACAAATAGCAGTGTCTAGATGTGCAAAGTGGATAGAGACACGGCCACAAATAGCAGTGTCTAGATGTGCAAAGTTGATAGAGACACGGCCACAAATAGCAGTGTCTAGATGTGCAAAGTTGATAGAGACACGGCCACAAATAGCAGTGTCTAGATGTGCAAAGTTGATAGAGACACAGCCACACAGGCTCAGGGCTGTAATTCCTACGAAAGGTACCCAGCCTGCCTGTAAATGCTGTCTTTTGTGTGGCTCAGCAGGTTAGGACGCTCTGTCTGTTATAAAAAGGTTTCTCAGTCAAAACCCAGAGTCTGCTGATAGCCTTGCATTATTGGGTTCTTGAGCAAGGTCCTTAACACGAATTACATAAGGGATCATCTGACCCTGATTTCATTGCATGTTACTTTAGACAGAAGTTTCTGTAAAGTGACTTTGTAGATATGTTTTCACTTTGACACTTTATTCATCAGTGTCAAAAAAGCCTAATTAAATCCACTGTGATTCAGTGTTGTAAAGCAATAAACCATGAATCAGACCATGGAACCGGTGAATTCTCTTTACCGGCGAAAAGCAAGCCGATCACTCCGGGTACCATCACATACTTCTTTTAGCAGACACATTCAGCAAATGCGTTGAGTAAGTTTCAGATTTCTGCAAATGAATTTCCAACTGCTGAACAGCACTTAGGTAATTAATTAGAAACATAGTTCATTAAAAGGTAGCTTTCATGTCCATCCATGCTGCTACTGCAGGAACCGGCTAGGTGCTCATGGGCTTTTAGTCTGAATTTTGGAACCATGTAATTTACTGATAGGTGCCAAAAATCACTGAATAACAAACCTAATGTTAAGTGTGACAGTGTTAGCAAATGCCAAACCCATTTGTGTTAGTCTAGCTTACTTTACTGTGAAATGCAAACTTTAAGATGCTGCTTATCCCTGGTAATACAGGTCGCAAGGTCTGGGACACATCCTGGGATGGTATGTCAGTCCATCACAACACAGATGCTGATAGACACTGTCACATAATACACATTACACTAATAATTTAGAGAGACCAATTAGCTTAACTCACTTACCAAAGACTGTGAGAGGAAACTGGAGCAGAATGAGGAAACTCACACAGACTCCAAACCTGCCACCAAAGACATTCTGAAGAATTTTTTGCTATTCGGCAAAAAATAAAATAAAATGTTTCTATTTCAAATCAAGCCTTTTCTCCATTGAAACATGCATCACGCATAAATATGACTCAAATGATATGTCTAAGTGGAAGAGGGATAGCAAGAAAAAATGATAAGCTAATTAGGCTCTGTATTGTGGCACCCAGACTGTCTGTATGGAAAACCACTGTGTATGACCTTTTAAAAAGGGCTGACGATAACGTTTGCTTGTGAAAGATATATAACAGAACAAATTTAACTCCTCGGGGAAAGTTGTCTGTTTAAAAACATTAAGTTAACCTGCATGAAATCATCCTCCTCAGATACCCAGGGTTAAACAATCACAATAGAAGACAAAAAAGATTAAACATGTTAGTTAAAGCCACTATTATTATATTTCTTTTCCTACCCTCTGCTCCTCCTCCCACTTTCTGTCTTCAGTCTTTTTGGTAGGAATGATTAATTGAAGCCTCTAGGGGATGCAATACAGATGACTAGAGCTAATGCTGAAGCAGGAGAAAGCGGGTGAGAACTCATCAGTCTCTAAGGACGGAAAGGGGAGACACTGACATCTCATTGGGTTCATTCACAAGGAGACTTTCTGCAAACCCCGCAGCATTTATATTACCTGTTAGTAAACTTCATCTTCCCCTAAGGCAAAGCATTGTTTTGCATCTGTAGTATGAAGCTCATTGTTAGTGAAAGGTCATCCCATGTGGGACATATATTTGCACAGTTACATGCTTGGACAGAGAGATGCCCTCCAGAGAGGCACCATGCTGATATCTGTACAGACTCACCCAGTACTCGACAAATTCAAGCACTGTCATTGAGCTAAATAAAACTCTCATTCATTTTTGAGAAAAAATATTGCTCCAGATTTAAAAATGGTAAAAAAAAATATATATATATACCTCTCACAGTCAGAACACCAACATTTCATTGCCATTAA
Source organism: Mormyrus proboscirostris (assembly GCA_026779585.1). Taxonomy (NCBI): domain Eukaryota; kingdom Metazoa; phylum Chordata; class Actinopteri; order Osteoglossiformes; family Mormyridae; genus Mormyrus; species Mormyrus proboscirostris. The sequence continues at coordinate 23,708 of JAODKF010009526.1, forward strand.
AGTACATACAAATTTCAGAAATCTTACAAAAGCTCTAGAGGAAAATATCAAAAATAGACTTGCAAGTAAATACTAAAATACATTTTCAAGGACTTTTAAATGAAAATAACATTTACTTCCTTTCCACAGTGTTATTGTTCGCCAATAAGGCTGACCAACATTCAGACTCATTGAAAAGGTTGCTCCCCATGACTCCACGCAAGGAAAAATGAGAGTAAGAAAACACTTTTGTTTACAGCATTCAACTGAAAGGTCCTACAAAAAGCAGAGAGTTTTTGTATGTGATAGCACTTCATACAAATAAATGTGCACACATGTGATAAGATGTAAAACACATGAAACCTAGAATTGTTTTTTTTGTGATTAATTGTAACTGTTGACACACCACAACGAAATGCGTCCCTTGCATTTAACCCATATGAGACATTGTGACATAGCAGGGGGCAGCTAATTCAGCACCCGGGGAGCAGTGCTTGGGGCAGAACCTTGCTCAGGGTACCTCGGTGGTACCTTGCTGGTCAGGGATTTGAACCTGCAATCTTTCAATTACAAGTGCACTTCCCTTAGCAGCAAGTGACCACTGCCCTATTAGATACACTGCATAAACTGTATGCATGTCACATTATCTAATTCATCTTTCCTTCATTGTGAAATCAGAAAACCAATGTGTAATATTTTACAATCGGCTCAGCTCCTGCTTCTACAAAACATGTCTTCATATCCCAGCTTCATATCCCTTCATATCCAGAGTCCAAAAACCTGTAGCTGAGGTTATGAAGTTAGCCCTGCAAACAGGTTGGATAGACAGCAGAACTGTAGTGGCACCTTCATGACATCACTGCTCTGCGCTGTTTCCAGCCCAAGTATCTACTCAAGAAGACAAGGACTATAGATAGAAATTACATAGAATCGATGCAATAACCCATCACACCGAATAACTTTTAAGGTTCTTAGTTGTATCAAAATACAATACACTCTTTCTTTTACTCTAATAAAGAGTTCTGGTGAAGATGATATTTGTGGTTCCTTATGACATGATGTATGAAACATATGAGACCTGTTACATGTTTTGATTCAGTGTAATCAGCCATGAAGATTCTGCAGCCACAGATTAACCAAAGACGGAAAAGATTAAATCACAACCAAACAAGAAGGTGTGAATGAATATTTATAAACGGCTGCTTCCATAACCAAGTGTTAAGAGCTAATAGTGTGAGGTAAAGAATGTTGTAATGTATCGACAACTTGGTGGTGAACAAACGGAGGTGGGAATGTTCCTATATACCGTAATTTCCGGATTATAAGGCGCACCTGAACATAAGCCGCACCAGCTAAATTTGGGGGACAATACAGATTGTTCCATATATACGCCGCACTCGACTATAAGCCGCAGGTATTTTAATGTTTAATTACCATATATAAGGGTTCCTGCTACCACGGAGATTGTCGGGACAGAGATGATTGTTTGGGAATGCAAAGCGTCCCATTTATGAACAGATCTTTCAATCAATCAAACTTTGCAGTAAACTAAAATTGCAGTAACACGGCTGCTTAACAAAATAACCAGCATCTTT
>JAODKF010009540.1:0-25275 GCA_026779585.1 Mormyrus proboscirostris
ACAGGAAGAGGAATCGGTGCAGCGTGAGCCAGTGTCCATGGGCGACTGTGGGCTTCTTCCCTGACAGCCAGCACCTTTCTGAAAGGCCTTTTCACAGCAATATCCATCTGCCTTATAGTTAATGATTTCACTTAGCTTGAATCATTCGTTAATTAGCTAACTGGTCGGGCTGACATGCTAAAAGGCAGCATAAATAATGAAGTGAATGGAAAAGCCTTGTATAAATAGGTTGGTTTTGGCCAACCTGCGCCGCCTGGTAATTTGCATCTTTAATCATCCCCTTAACTCACGTTTATTCTGCCCGTGACCTGAAGGATTGTCATTCCCGTTGAATGAGGGCCAGTGGTCTGCGTGTGTGGTGTGCATTGTGGTTTTGCAGGTCCACTGACGACATCATTGCAAACTGTAGGTTCGATCCGTCCGCACTCAGAGCCTCCAGCTCAGCTCATCCAGTCTGACCTGGAGTGCAGCCCAGCTTGATGACAACGTTCCCAGGAGGTTTGCTATAAATCACCGTCTCTCGCGATGGGAGATCGCAAGTCTGAGCAGCCGATATGCAGTTTGCTGAAAAGCTTAACTGCACTGGAGCTCTATCTGCGGCCGATTTAAACGCCCAAGTGCTTCTCTGCTTGTGGCCAATCTCAGCTTTTCACTTGGGGAGCTTGAGCAGTGCAGGAAGTGGTCAGTGTGAGGATCCAGTTGTGAGTGAAAAGAAACCAGTCAAGCAGAAATGGAGGAAGTAAAGGGAGATCTGTCCCCTTACACTGACAAAAGAATGGGTTATGACGCTCGAATTCTATTTAGAGATGTTTTGAAACATTCATTTTGCTCACATAGAAGCTTTACAGCGATGGCTGTTTGTTTTCTTATTTAGGCCTAAACAATAGGGCTATAGAATGTTACAGTGTGAAAGTAAAAGTTAAAGTGCTTTTCAAAGCATACAATGAAATGAGTGCTAATGGATTTATGATAAAACTCAGTTTGATTCATTCTCCATTAAGTTTATACTATTTTATGTCGAGTGCTTAAGCGCATGTAGTCCACTGTCATGGACATGTCTGTGACTTCCTGAAAAAAATCAAATTTTTGAAAAAAAAGTTTTTTTTCCATGCCTTAAGAAGAGTAAAAACAAATTGTAAGACATGTTTGACTCAGGATTTCATAATTCATGCATCATGCTCTGGCTGATCCACTCCGTGTGACCCCCATCTTGGTGCTGGTTCCGGTCTTTGTCCGTCTGCATGGCAGATCGGCTCTTCGCGGCCTCCGTCTCGGTGCTGGTTCTGTTCTTTGCCCGTTTGCATGGCAGATCGGCTCCTCGCAGCCTCCGTCTCGGTGCTGGTTCTGGTCTTTGTCCGTTTACATGGCAGATCAGCTCTTCGCAGCCTCCGTCTCGGTGCTGGTTCCGGTCTTTGTCCGTTTGCTTGGCAGATCGGCTGTTCGCGGCCTCCGTCTCGGTGCTGGTTCCGGTCTTTGTCCGTTTGCATGGCAGATCGGCTCTTCGCGGCCTCAGTCTCTGTGCTGGTTCCGGTCTTTGCCCATTTGCATGGCAGATCGGCTCTTCGCAGCCTCCGTCTCGGTGCTGGTTCCGGTCTTTGTCCGTTTACATGGCAGATCGGCTCTTTGCGGCCTCCGTCTCGGTGCTGGTTCTGGTCTTTGTCCGTTTACATGGCAGATCGGCTCCTCGCAGCCTCCGTCTCTGTGCTGGTTCCGGTCTTTGTCCGTTTGCATGGCAGATCGGCTCCTTGCGGCCCCCGTCCCGCCCCTGCCGGTTCCTCCCTGCAGCCTCCATCTGCCTTCCACGGGCAGCCAAGCCTGCTTTAATCATTCAGAGCATGTTCTTCGGAGCCGGCGCTTCCTCCCTTCGCCCCGCGTTCCATGTTTTTGTCCGTTAGAAGACCAGTAGGAGGTTCTATGCTCGTTGCCTAGAGCCTGGCTTTCAGCTCTCTGTACTACAGCACTTCATACTTTCTGAATCAACCCTCATCTGTCTTTGCATACAGATTAGTGCTCGGTTCGTCTTTCTGTGATCCTCCACCCTGAGGAGCGTTGCAGCCTGTCGGGGCTGTCACTGCGCTACGCTTTACCGTTCTCTCAACTTCCGAGGGAACTTCGGTGTCGAGCGCTAGAACCAATGAGGGAATTAGAGTGGGCTGCGTGTTGATGACCTGATTTATTTATGCTAGCTACACACCCTCTCCCTGGCCCTCAGGTTTTTCTTTCGTCCTTTGTTTTTATTTTTTTTTCTTCTTCATATTTTTAGTAACATCATAGTTTCAGTACTAATGCAGCTCCATCCTGGGAACCTGTAATCATCAACATTTATGTTCTTAAGCAGCACATTTCTTGCTGCCTGCCCCATCTCGCAGCAGCATTATCGTCCGCGCGAACAAGGAGGCTGGTCATGGCGGGACGCTGGTCATGGCGGGACGCTGGTCATGGCGGGACGCTGGTCATGGCGGGACGCTGGTCATGGCGGGACGCTGGCTGGCCCCGTTTTGCCCTGACGCCGTGAAGGTGTGAGGTGGCAGGATGTGATCGCAGCACCTCTTTATTTATAAATACTTGGCGTGCTTCTTTTCCTGCTGCTGCAGTCAGACTGGCCAGGCCAGCAACTAGGACATGTGTCTGCCAGATCCAGGGGCTTTTCGCCTCCTCTCCGTTTAACCATGAGCAGAGGCATCCGCTGTGGTAGCAGTAGTTTGCATATCTAGAAGTCACTGTCAGCGAATGGGAATGTAGCTTTTAATTTGATCATTACATTATGGGTTTTTCATTTTTGTGATCTGAATACCTCGGGTTCACAGGACAGGTTCCGTTCTCACCGTCTGGCTGAACGGCATTACGACAAAAATGAACCAAACAAGTATGTCGTCCCAGACACATCACTCTGTGGAAACCCCAAAAAAAAAGGTGGGAGGGCGGTTTCATTTCTTCTTCCCTGTATGAGAAGCCGCGCCGATCTCATATGAAAGTGCGCAAAGGTCGCTGAGGTGCGCTGTGCTCATTCGGTGACTCGGTCAGCTGATGCTGATGGTCTCTCAGCACTTTTGAACTGCCCTCCTATGAGAGGTGCCTCTATCAGATAAAGGAATGTGGCCATGATGCTGTAAACGGCGAATTAACGAATAACCCCACGGCTAATCATTTCCAGAAAGGTTTGGCCCTTTTGCTTAAACCCAAACTAGTTAGCCTGTGCTTCGACTCTGGCCTGTTTAAACTCCAGGTGGTTTATGCTTTATAGCTGCTGTCCTGTGATTTCGGGTTCCTGGATTGTGAGCCGGTCTTGGTTGTATGTTGTGTATGTTCTCCCGAGTTAGGCTCGGTGTGCTTTACAGGGGCTCAAAGTCTACAGTCCTGAGTGTTTCTTGGCTTGTCTTTCTTGGTTAACATGTAACATCTTCTTCTGAGGCTGGCGTCCATACAGGCGTCGCATCCTTTATTGCAGATAAGCATTCCCTCGTGTCCTGTGATTAGCTCTTGTTGCTCGCCTCGATTACTGCACTTTTCCGTTTTATTGCATCATAACGATGTTGTGCAGCTATCATGTGGTGTGCTTTTTTCTTCAATGCAGTCCCAGTCATCATGACTTGATCAACATGCATTATTCCATCAGCGTCTGTATGTTAATAGCCTAACTCCACATCCCTTTACCCTTTAGGCTATCCTGCGTACGGCAGTGGGGCAGAATGTCCCAACGGGGCCCCCAAGCTCATGGACCTGCTTGACGAGCCCCTGCCCGGGGTGGGCACTTATGAGGACTTTAACACCATAGACTGGGTGCGCGAGAAGTCCAAGGACCGCGACCGCCATCGAGAGGTGATGACCCACCCCCCTCCCCCAAAGAGCAATTAGATGTGACTATCTGCACACACAATATGTGTCCTGCTACGATCTGATGCGATTGATTATATTAACTAATACAATAATCCAATGCAGCATTATACTTATATTTGCGCCATTTTCAGATGGAGGGAAAAGCACTACGCAAACTACAACAGCATACGGTCTTAGTAAAAAAAAAAACACTTAGGGTTAACGTGTGTGTGCCTGTAATCTGAAGGTCACGGGTTCAAACCCAGCCTCAGCACGTCTGCAGCTCCTTAAGCAAGACCCTTTGACAGATTATCATATAAAAACTCGGGCACGTTTTTCGTAGACTATCTGCAGCCATATTGCCTTCAGTGCCGCTCTACAATCGACAAATTAACAAGTTCGGCATGTTCAGTTGAAGCAGTTACTAGGCAATTCTCATGAGACTCATAACAATAGGGGATGTTTAAGATATAATTTATTAATATCATTATGTCTTTTCTAAAATGCATATAATTACATTGGTCACTGGTATCGCTCACTCTCCCCTCTCTGTACCCCTTCAGATCGCCAACAAGAGTAAGGAGTCCACATGGGCGCTGATGAAAAGCGTCAGCGACGCCTTCTCTGGCTGGCTCCTCATGCTGCTCATCGGCCTGATGTCAGGTCAGCACTGGGCCAGCCGGCCCCATCTGCTCGCTTCCTTTACGTATTTTATGTACGCCAGCACCCCCTACAGGACAGATCTGGTGCCAGCAGGGTGTCGCTTTCCTGCTGTAAGAGAGGCAGCATGGGTGCTGTGTGGGGAGAGTTATACTCACGGGGGAGGATGAAGGATGTCAGACCCTCCGACCAGCACACAGTTTGGAGTCGTTTGGATCGAGTCCCATCCAGTTTGGTGACGGGGAAGCGGCTCAGTAGAGCCAAGAACGTCCTTCGGTCGCATGTGTTACGGATGGCATTCCTCAACACCCCTCTCTCCGGCCCGGTAGGCGCACTGGCCGGTGGCATCGACATCTCCGCCCACTGGATGACTGACCTCAAGGGCGGCGTGTGTCTCAACGGCTTCTGGTTCAACCACGAGCACTGCTGCTGGAACTCCAATGAGACCACCTTTGTGGAGCGGGACCGGTGTCCGCAGTGGAAGACCTGGGCGGAGCTTATCATCGGCACTGCTGAGGTGTGCTGCTGTTCTTTTCTCCTTGTCTAGTTCAGGAAAGTGGTTTGTGAGGTCTCCCTCAACAGCGGCTCTTTGATTCAATATGGAGAAAGTTTGCACATTGGTGTCGTTATGAGGTTCTGAATAAAAACATATGAACGCATATGCTGATGGATGACCTGTATAACAGACTTAATGTCATTTTCATTAATCTAATTGCATTTTAGAGATCCTGTTTTTTGTGAGTTCCTCCTGTAATTCCTCCTGTGTCCTATAGGGGAGCTTCGCCTACATTGTGAACTACCTGATGTATGTTTGCTGGGCACTGCTCTTTGCCTTCTTGGCCGTGTCCCTGGTGAGGGCTTTTGCCCCGTATGCCTGTGGCTCCGGGATCCCCGAGGTAATGCACACATTTGTGTCACCTTGCTAATGTGGACTGTACCTCCCTGATGAAGCAGAACTGGGTCAGATCTTAATGGTGGTAATAAGCTGTTCACCTGTCTCATTCCTTCTCCAGATTAAAACCATTCTGAGTGGGTTCATCATCCGGGGCTACCTGGGTAAATGGACCCTGGTGATAAAGACAATCACGCTGGTCCTGGCGGTGTCATCGGGCCTCAGCCTGGGTAAAGAGGGTCCCCTGGTCCATGTGGCCTGTTGCTGTGGAAACATTCTCTGCCATGTGTTCACCAAGTACCGCAAGAACGAGGCCAAGCGGCGGGAGGTGAGCTTGACCCATTTCTATTGGTCGACCCTATTCGGTTGTCCCTGAGTGGGCTACCCCTTGTGTCTGCCCTGATTGGTTGACAATGGGTGGGCTATCCTTTGTGTCTGCCCTGATTGGTTGACAATGGGTGGGCTATCCTTTGTGTCTGCCCTGATTGGTTGGCCCATGTGCCCCATGCCTCTGAAATGTCCATATTCTGTGTCCTCAGGTTCTTTCCGCTGCTGCTGCGGTCGGGGTGTCTGTGGCCTTCGGTGCCCCTATAGGGGGTGTGCTTTTTAGCTTGGAGGAGGTGAGTTTAGCCCCCTGAGCTATATCATGTCGCTGCTCGCAGGCCCAGATTAGCATGAGATCTGAACAATACTGTATGCTTTTTTTAAAAAAAAAATAAAAAATAAAAACTCAGTCGGAGCAACCTATACAACCCTTAAGAGCTGCGCCCTTTATCAACAGAAGTCAAAGCTGTAGTTGTGAACCATTTATTAGCACTTAAATATTACTTGGTCATACACACATTACTATCTGACCTCTGTCTGTGGGCATGTTGCTATGGTGTTAATACATGTTATTTTATACATATAGAGTTATCAGCTGGTATTCCTAACAATGGCTAGAACTGGTATTGCTAAAATGACTTTCCGACTTGTTGTATTGGAACGTAGTGAACTTGGGTGTGATGTCATTTCCAGCTCCCAGCTGGAACGAAGGATATAGATTATAACCAGACACAAAGGTGGTTTGTACTGAACTATCCACTTCTGTTCCCCTCAGGTGAGCTACTACTTCCCCCTGAAGACCCTTTGGCGGTCTTTCTTCGCTGCCCTGGTGGCTGCCTTCACCCTGCGCTCCATCAACCCCTTCGGGAACAGCCGCCTGGTGCTCTTCTACGTAGAGTTCCACAGCCCCTGGCACCTGCTGGAGCTGGTGCCCTTCGTCCTGCTGGGTATTTTTGGGGGGCTGTGGGGCGCTTTTTTCATCCGCGCCAACATCGCCTGGTGCCGGCGTCGTAAGACCACGCGCCTGGGCCACTACCCGGTGCTGGAAGTGCTGCTGGTGACGGCGGTAACGGCCCTGCTGGCCTTCCCCAACGAATACACGCGCATGAGCACCAGCGAGCTCATCTCGGAGCTCTTCAACGACTGCACCCCGCTTGACTCGTCCAAGCTGTGTGACTACGTCAACTCCAACGAGACCAAAAGCAGCAACGAGCTCCCAGACCGGCCCGCCGGTCTTAACGTCTACATGGCCATGTGGCAGCTGGCGCTTGCCCTCGTCTTCAAGATGGTCATCACCGTAGTCACCTTCGGCATGAAGGTACAGCGCTTCGGCTCATCATTCTCTGGTCTGTGTCTGTCCTTCTCTGTTTGTGGTCTATATCTGTCCATCTCTCTGGCTGCCTGTGGTCTCTGTGCCTGCCCCCTTCTGGCTGCCTCTGGTCTGGGCCTGTCCTTCTCTGTTTCTGGTCTATATCTGTCTATCTCTCTGGCTGCCTGTGGTCTCTCTGCCTGTCCCCCTCTGGCTGCCTCTGGTCTGGGCCTGTCCTTCTGTTTGTGGTCTATATCTGTCCATCTCTCTGGCTGCTGTGGTCTCTGTCTGTCCCTCTCTGGCGCTTAGTGTTTTTAATCTTCTTCTTTTTTTTTTTTTTTTTTTATTAAACTAGTGTTCATACTTTCAGTATGTGACTGTACATGGTTCTTTGCCTGCCTTTTAAAACCTTCTTACCTCTCTTCCCCGCTCCTCCCCGGTTCCACTCCTGCAGGTCCCCTCTGGCCTCTTCATCCCCAGCATGGCGGTGGGGGCCATTGCGGGACGGCTGCTGGGGGTGGGCATGGAGCAGCTGGCCTACTACCACCATGATTGGGTGATTTTCAGGGGCTGGTGCAGCCCGGGCGCCGACTGCATTACCCCAGGGCTCTACGCCATGGTGGGCGCCGCCGCCTGCTTAGGTAAACACTGCCAGATCCGCAAGCCTGGGCTCCCCCTACTGTACCGGTAGTAGTATTACAGCTTCATGGACCATTCATGCTAAACGAGTCTGGCTAGGCTGGACCGTATTCACTACTTGGTCACATTTCTAATTCCCATCTGTGACTATGACTGTCTAAGTAGATGGTGCTGCGGGTGTTCATTTGGTTTAAATTCACACAATTATCTAATTTTTTATATTATGTGGCACCAGTCAAGATCAGACCATCAAAATGCGTATGTGATGCTTGTGTGAACTGTGCTAATGATAATAAGCTGTTACTGTTTAAATATTCACTATACTATAATTTATATTGTTATTTAGGCTGTATCATATAGCCTAGGTGTGTAGTAGGCTATGCTATCTAGGTTTGTGCAAGTACACATTTGTGCAATGTTCACGTATGGATGAAGTCGTTTATCGAGGCATTTCTCAGAACGTTTCCCTGTCACTAAGCGACGTATGACTGATTTTGAAGCTGCTTCATTCTGGAGTTCCACATGGACTGAGAGGTCCGTGTCGCTAGGCTGAAAGTAAGCGGCAGTAGGAATGGGATCCGCATCACTGCCCCCCGTCCTCGGACCATCCCGTTCACTGCCCGGTCCCTTCCCAGGCGGCGTGACCCGGATGACCGTGTCCCTGGTCGTCATCATGTTCGAGCTGACCGGCGGCCTGGAGTACATCGTCCCCCTGATGGCGGCCGCCATGACCAGCAAGTGGGTGGCCGACGCCCTGGGCAGGGAGGGCATCTACGAGGCCCACATCCGCCTCAACGGATACCCCTTCCTGGAGGCCAAGGAGGAGTTCAGCCACAAGACGCTGGCCGTGGATGTGATGCGGCCACGGCGCAGCGACCCGCCCCTCTCCGTGCTCACCCAGGACAGCATGAGGGTGGAGGACCTGGAGACGCTCATCGCCGAGACCTCCTACAGCGGCTTCCCCGTCGTCGTGTCCCACGAGTCCCAGCGGCTGGTGGGCTTCGTTCTTCGGAGGGATCTCACCATCTCCATCGGTGCGTGGCCTCCGGAGCATTGCTCGTGCTTCTTACACTAGCCTATGGTGTCACCTATTAGTATGAGTGAACATTTTAAAATCAAAAAGTACAACCACTGGGATTTTTATATCCATCAATGGCTAGCTCCCGTGGCTAACGCCCGGCACTAGCTCCCGTGGCTAACGCCCGGCACTTGTTACCTTATCCAAATCGCAATTGGCTATAGAATGGCACAGCTGCATTCAAGTTAAATTTGGGTCCTTACCTGCTGTTTCATTTTCCCTGCTTCTTTTTTTTTCTCCTACTCTCACTGTAACACAGAGAATGCCCGCCGCCGGCAGGACGGCATCGTCAGCACGTCCCGCGTCTTCTTCACGGAGTACATCCCCCCCCAGCCCCCCAGCAGCCCCGCACCCCTCAAGCTCCGTCCCATCATGGACCTCAGCCCGTTCACCGTCACTGACCAGACCGCCATGGAGATCGTGGTGGACATCTTCCGAAAGCTGGGCTTGCGGCAGTGCCTGGTCACGCATAATGGGTGAGGGCTCGTGTTCTCTTGGGTTCACCTATCAGATTACAGAAAAGTTTACTACCGCATGTGTGTGTTTCTGTCACCTAACTATGATTCCTGGTGTCCCACAGCCGCTTGCTGGGGATCATCACCAAAAAAGATATCCTGAAGCACATGGCTCAGATGGCCAACCGGGACCCCGACTCCATCCTCTTCAACTGAGCCCTGTCCCCGGAGCTGTGTCTGCAGACCGGCCAGTTTGCTGGCCCAGCCCCCTTTCCGCAGAGCTGTGTCCACGGACTCGCCGGCTTGATGGCCCCGCCCCCTTTCCGCAGACCTGTGTCCGTGGACTGGCTGGGTTGATGGCCCCGCCCCTTTCCCACTGAGCCGTGGCCTACTCGTTGGCCCCGCCCCCCATCCCCAGATGGCCGTGTCCACTGTGGTGTTGCAGGTGGAGCCATGTGGAGCACCAGAAAGATTATTATTTTTATTTTTTTTTTTGCACTATTGCTCCAGCTCCCGGTTTATTTTGAGACTTGCATAGACTTGCTAAGCAGTAAAACATATCACTACTGTGACTTGGGATTTAATAATAATAAATGATGAAGATGTTGATGATGAAGTCATCGCTCCCGCAGTTGGTGTCCCCTGTGAGGCTCTTCCTGTTAGCCCTGAGCCTGCTGGTAGATGTGGGTGACCAGGACTAGGCAGCTGCTGAGCAGAAGACCAGAGAAAGGAGTTCTCAAGGGCTTCCACCAGGTCTCCTGCAGGGGGCACTGGTGTCCAGGGGATGGATCACCTTGGAGAGTCATTCTGTATGTGTCTGTGTGCTTGCAGGTGCTTTCAAGTCTGTGGTCCGAGCGAGTAGCATCAGATGTTCAGATGTCACCATCTGCCTCATTCTGCTGACCTATAGCCTCCTAATCCTCACGTTGGTTTACGAGTCTCACGGTAGCAGGAGAATTAATGGTATTGAATCCTCAAGCCTTTGAAATGTTACCCTTCGATTAGGGTAGGAATGTGTAAATCATCCACTTGCAGTATGTTATTGTCTATTAAATAAGGTTTAACGTCTAATGCTGCATGTAAGAATTAGATCAGCTTGTGGCTCCAAGTTCTGAACACAAGGTGTCGCCATTGTGCGTTGCTGTTCCTGACCAACATTCTGAGACAATCACAGTGTCCACTGCATCTGATTTGTTGGGCTGTGAAACGTGGATTCCTTGCTGGAGTTCATTGTCGCGTGCGTGGCTGCTTCTCCGATAGACACTCGTTCATGTCACAGCCCTCCACCATCTTCTGCTGGTCACTCTGCATCTTCAGTTTCCGACACCGAGGTCCTGGCATGGTGAGCGTCAGCGTTTAAATAGCTTTGTGTCCGACTTGGTCCTCCCTCCCGTTTGGGCTTTCCGCTGCAGGACCGGGCATGCCGGCCCGTACTTCCGCGCGTTCCCCGGAGGCTGGGCGGAGCTCGGCCAGGCTCTATTGTCTGGCCTGACCGGCACTTGGCTGCCACACAGCAGGGTTGAAGCGCAGGGTGTGTTCCTCATGTTTGGAGAACGCTGTCCCAGGTTTCGCAATGAAATGCGCATCAAGAGATAGATCTGTCACAGGGCGCAAGAGGAGATTAGGCTGGGCTGGAGTGTCGGCAGTCAGGTTTTCAAAAACCTTCTGGGAAGTTTAATTACAGATGCATCCCATCACTTTAACCAGTTTTTTTTCAGGGCATGATTCCAGTTCAAAATTCTTTCTCTCACATAAGAAGCAGATGGAGGCTTCTCCGAAAGACCTAAGGAAAGCATGTTTGTTTACGTGTACGACTGCATCTCTCCATTCCTTTAAATATTTATGCAACATTGGTCTTTAATCTGTTTCCTTTTGTACTCGTATTTAAGCAAATGGCAGATGTGTTTAAATCATTGCTATTTGTGTATGATTGCACACCAGACGCATGGAGGATGGATCAAAACAATTATTTATTTCCTTAATCGACTTTGACATTTAACAGTAATTAAAGGTTAAAGAATCTGCTGGAAGTTCTGTATTTGATTTGTGATCAATATTTGTATTTGTATAAAAAGAGAAGTGGTTTCGAAATTGTTTTGAGCACGACTGCTTCTAGTAAATCATATGGTTAGAAACGGCATTTTGAGTTTGTTTTTTTTTTTTTTTTTTTTTTTGAAGGTGCATTTCTCTGAACATCTGAAATTCCGAGCCCCGTGTCTTATTTTCTTGATTTACTGTTAGTTTAGTAGCCTTCCCTGCAGGTGTAGTAGGCGTTGCATTAGGGTCCTCTGCACAGAGGCTGATAGGGATCCTGCCATGGTGCTTTGGGACTCGCCCTGCAGGTCCAGAGAAGGGAAACCGCGTGAGACACATTTGGGTTCCTTTTTTTGGTTTGATGGTAATTGATTATCGCTTTCGGTTACCCTGTGAACTTCCACCCAGAGGAAGCCGCTCAGCTCCGTAGTGCTTTATTCCTACAGACTGAGTGTCAGGAATGATATTTGATAGCAACAAGATGCTAAAAATCAATGTTCAGACAAATGTCTGGCTGGGATGTGACTCACTGCTTCAGAGGCATCCCCGGAGGGGGGGGGGCGCGTCTTCTTGGGTCCCAGTGGTCCGTGAGAATGGATCTTGGGGCCTGAGAAATGTGGCGACTCCCTTCAGGCGGCTCAGACTCCCTCAAAGTGACCCCCTGGGAAGGTGGGGGGGGGGTGTTATAGCACACGTTACTCTCTCAGATGCCATACAGAGTCTTTATTGTGTCCAGGGACAATAACAGGACTGCATTTTTTTTAGTGCACTTCAGTAGGTTAATAGTAATTGTAACACTTTGCACATTCTGCTGGATATGACAATAAATTCAATCTCAAAAAAAAAATTAAAGGCACAGTTCCATAAAAATTGCACAATAAGTCTTAGAACCTGTACAGTAGTGGACTGGAGTTCAAATCTCACTGAAGGGATCTGTGCAGTAAATTTCTATTTACATTTCGGCATGTCTGGTAAACCCGGTGCTCAGGACATGCTGGTGCTCAGATTTGCTTGTGAACCTGCGTCATGAGCGCCGGCTTGTGCAACACTGCTGCCTCTTCCTGCGAGTCCTAAATGTTCTCCAGACAGACGCGTCGCTCCTGTAATGGAGGATACAGCGGACCACTCCCGCTCCCCCAGCCCTCTCCCAGCTTGCTCCTTGAACCTCCTGTTTTAAAAGTATTTAAAAACAATGCTTTTTAAGAATCAAATGCTTTTTTACAGAAATATATGAGCTGGAAGTTGGCAGCAGAGTATAAGACTTCAATGGGACAGATTAAAGCTCAGCTGAATTGTGGCATGAAGGAGAGATTATGGAGGCGAAGTTTATACATTCAGCTGCAGCCTTTGAAATTCATGAAAACAGTCTGCAGCTTCTGACGTAGAGTAATTCTTCCAAGATGTCGTCTTCTGACTTCTCTGAAAGCTGCGGCTGGGATCCGAATGATTTTTCTTCGAGTAAAGTCACTAAAGCTCTAACACTTCTCTGCCCTCGGCTCACTTTCTCTCTTGTCCCAGCCGGGACTCCTGGCTATATATAACCTAACCAGGCAGTATATAACCCTCTGCAATCAACTGAACAACCTATTTGCCATTTAAATTTTGCAGTTTCACAACATGCTGTCAATAACCAAACAGCATTTACAAGTCAAACCAATGAATGTCAAACAGTACGGATATCACTTCTACACTGTCCTTCACTGCACGTTATTCACATTCATTCTCAAAAAGTCTAATCTCATTCTCCTGAAAAGCACTGCAGATTTATACACAGTGACTGGCTAATTTTCACATTTGCTTTTTGTGTCATTGTGCTTTCTGAACATGATATATTGTAAGACCTGCATCAGCCCTTAAAATAAAGCGAGGTCTGGGAGTAACAGGAGAACGCGAAATAGGCAAGTCACTGCACTTGTGTTGCCAAGCAACGGTGCTTAATGCGAGGTTTAGCATCAGTACTCCTGCAGAAGGGGGTCACCTGTCCCCTTGAAGTCAAGAAAGTCACCTGCGGCCAGCTCATTGCTGGGCTGCCATGCCTCATCTCCTGTTCCTTTGTTTGCTGCAGACCCTCCTGCATCCTCACTGCACTGGGTAATTTTTCCCATGTGGGATCGCACTGGCGAGTTCCCAAATCTGCCAGCTGTCCTCTCGCCTCCCCCTGCAGTATTTATTTGTCTGGGATTGATGAAGCGACTCCCTCCAGCCGCCATGATACGCATCTCTTTGGCTCTGTGGTCATCGCGTGATCTCATTCTATTTGGTTATTGTTTTGTTTGAAGAGGAGATGCGCTCTGTACAGGGTGTGGGATCCGCGCAGTGTCCCTCCAAGCTGATTGGCTGGAGCGAGTCCAGAAAGCACGGACGGCGGCGTTCACAGGTCGAGACGGAAAGCCCCGAAGTAGCTGGAGGACTCGTCGGTGTGGATCGTCCCAGGCGAGGAGACCGAGACGAAGAGCTCGTCGCCGGCCCGCAGCTCAAAGAGGCCTGCCTGGTAGACGGAGTGTAGGCCGTACTCGGCGTCCGGCGCCCAGCACTTGGTTCCCACGCCTTTCAGCAGCTGGATGGGCTGTATGTAGGATGTCTTCTTGTAGACGCACTGGATCAGCTGGTGACTCATACTGCCCTGGTCTCCCTCGCTGGGGTTGGGGTAGCGGAAGTAGACCTGAGCATATAGGAAGTACCGCCCATCATGGGGCACCCGCAGCCGCCCATTGGACAGGGTCATGTTGTGCAGGTGGGCGCCGAAGCTGTGGCTGCTCCAGGAACGGAGGGGGTGGCGGCAGGACTGGTGCAGATCCGGCTGGGGGGCCTGCAGGGTGGCGGCAGGGCCTGGGCAGCGGGACAGGGAGAGAGGGTGGAGGGAAGAGGAGCCCCAGCAGAAGGAGGAATGCAGACATGGGGGGAGGTAGAGTTAGATAAACAAGCCTCATTCCAAGATAAAAGCCAGTATTCAATCAGGTCCAAATTCAATTACTGAAAGTAGAGCCTGATGTTTTTTGAAGTTACACATTTATATGGAAATTAAGAACATGCCGAGTAGAAACTGCAAAGTGTTTTACACCAAGTGATAGGATGGATGTCAGACCAACCAATCAGATGTCTTGGTCTCACCTCCTCTACAATTTGATTGGTTATCTCTATGAACCAATCACTTTTTGTTCTGCCTTCAGAACATTTTTGTACAAGTTTATCACTGGCCGTTTCATTCATGCTGATGCAGCTGTGCATGCTGATGGTTGGGGCATCCGGGAACCGCAGCGGAGCACCGTCAGTCCCCCATGACAAACATCTGCCTAAAACATCTGCATGGCGCCTCAGCATGGGCAGGGGCTGCACACGTGCTGGGCAGGGAAGGTGGGGCCTCTTAAACTCACCGCCGCTGTCCCGGAGAGTCAAGTGAGCAGATGGCCGCTGGGGTCCAGCAGGCGATTTGACACGGGGCCGGGCCCTCGGTTCTGGCGGAAAGACGTAAACACGAGTCCGGTGTGACACAGAAGGGGCTGTCGTCATGTTGCCAAAAAAACTATTGCGAGCATAATTGCGAGCACAGAGACTCAAGGCTTTACGGGATTCACAAGGAATCCCAAAGACTCTATTTGATATGTTTACCCTGTTCCACCCCTGGGGGGCTCCCCAACTGCGCTCTTAAAAAGCAGCGGGTTCGTTATCGAGAGCACAGGGCACACATGGTGTGAATTAAAATGAAATTCGGCTGCTGTGCTTTGAAAACGCTGCCTTATAGCCTCCAAACAACACAAATAATCTGACAGCATCCAGATTCGTTACCACGGTCTTTTTACAGATATAACCCCTGCCAAAAATAAATGGCCCACCAGTTTTTATCAGAAAATTCAAGGTTAAGGAAAGTAAGCTTGAGGTCAGAATGATGCCTGAATGGGGAATAATTGATTTCAGCTGTAACAAAAATGGACGGCGACCCAGAGGGCCGGTGTTTAGGGTCATCTTGCAGGAGAGCGGGGATTTGCAGATGGTCGTGCTCGAGGCCCAGAGGCAGACTTACCCTGAAACGTGTGCTTTAAGATGAGGTTCTCCGTCACCTGCGGCACAGAAATGTCCCACACGGGAGAATAAGTGTATGAATGATGGGCCGCAGAGGAGCAGCGTGTTCACAGGAAACTGAGCAGGCACATGATCCAGAGTAGCCTGGCTTTACGCCTCTGTATCTCCCCTGCTTAACATCACACCCATCCATTTAACGTTCAAACACACCTACGCACTCTGTATACGCATCCAGTTTAATCTCTTTTTTGATCATTTTTAACTGGGTTTTGTGAATTATAGAGACAAAAAAAATGGCAGTGGGAAGATGGGGATAGGTGAGATGTGACACACAGGGGCCATTTAATCAGTCACCCAGCAGGGCGCCAGGCCGGCTACGCTTCCCCCTCTTCCATCCGCAGGAAGTACGACTCTGCACTGCGGTCTATGCACACTCTCACGGTGCCCTGCAGGTGGCAGCGTGTGACACGCTGATCCCAGGTCAGATGACTGGATCTGTAGCGCCACCTCCCAGCCACGCTATGCGCAGCATTCCAGAAATGCTGCACCTTGTCTGATCCCCCCCCCCCCCATTCTTCCCTCCAACACTAACATGATATCCACACCTGCCCAGTTGGGTGCTGAGAGGCCCCTGCAGTAACAAACAGGGCCACCAAAGCAGCTGCCTGTCTTCCACCGATCCTGAGCCAGTCTTGGATGCCCCCCCACCTCCCAAAGGAGCTCAATCCTCCTGAGATCCAGTTTTAATATCGATTAAAATTTTGATTTGACAGCAAGGGGAAGTCGGCAGGGTCGCTGCCCTGCACATGTGATGTCATCTGAAAGCCATAACCGTCCTCTGTGAGGAACGACAGACGTAATAGAGTGGCGATTATAGTGTGAGAGACATGAGAAATAACACTATGTCCTCTAAAGAGAACGGAAATGAACTTCTGGATCTCAGGAGGATTTGTATTTTTATCTCACATCGAAGCCTCACCTCCTGTTCCGTTTATCTTTAGTAAAATATGTGCCCTGCGACCCTGACCTGGATAAGCAGATAAAGGATGGATGGATGGATGGATGGATGGATGGATGTGTAACACAGATAGTCACCTTGGAGATGTAGGACTTGATGCCTTCAGCCAGCTTGATGCAGGGCTCCCCAAACAGGTGCACCAGATGCTGTGGGATCTCCTGGTCCTGATCCAAGGCACTCAGCAGACTCAAGCAGCGCAGCTCCTCCTTCACACCCTGCGCTTTCACCTGATCACGGAAGCAGGTTTACACATCTTAGCGGCGAGATGCAGAAAGCAGGGTAACGACAGCAGGGCTGCAGCGCGCCTCATTGTTGTGATGACAGAGTGCTAATGTGTCTGTTTGTGCGGTCTGCACCTCCCGGCCGGAGCTGAGCACAATATTGATGGTCGCTGCGTGAGTCACATCATGGTGGTGCTTTGCGTGCCGATATCGTGAAGGGAAGAACAACAAAAGATAACATTTGCAGAAATAAGAGCAGTGCTGAGAAGGAGAGGTAACAGTGTGTCTGTGCCTGTATGTCTGTCAGCCTGTGTCTGTGTGTCTATCTGTAAGTGCGTCTGTTTGTCTGCGCCTATGTGTATGCGCCTGTATGTGTGTGTGTCGGCCTGTGTCTGTGTGTGTATGTGTTTGTGTGTATGTTGGTGCGTGTGTCTGTGTCCATATGTGTATGTGTGTATCTGTGTGTGTGTCTGTCTGTGTGTTTCTCTGTGTGTAAGTCTGTGTGTGTATGAATGTCTGTGTGTGTACTGTATCTGTGTGTGTGTATGTGTGTTTGTGTGTCTGTCTGTGTGTGTATATCTGTGTGTGTATGAGTGTCAATACGTGTATGTGTGTATCTGTGTGTGTGTATGTGTGTTTGTGTGTCTGTCTGTGTGTGTATGTCTGTGTGTATGAGTGTCTATACGTGTAGGTGTGTATCTGTGTGTGTATCGGTCTGTGTGCTACCTGCTATCTGATGTCCTGTCCACATCCCCAACTCACACTCCCACCCGTCCCAGTCATAACAGAAGCACGAAAGTGAGTCAGTCCATAATTTACCATTTTAGGGGGGGTTTCACTACTAAAAAAAGACTTACCACAATTAGATTAGTGCAACAGTGACATGTCAAATGAAGTTCAAACCTCACAAACATGTCTTTCCTAGACAAAACTAATTCCAAAGGTTAAACCCCTATGCTTTTAGATGAACAATCAACAATGAAGTATCATCTCACCCCTGGGGGATCGTTAGATGTGAATTATTAAATATAATATTCATTAACATTATGTTAACAACACAGGCCTGCTGAAATCATGCAAATTCTGGCTACACACAGCAGAACATTCCTGCTTAACATTACAATTCTCTCATTTGGCGGATCGAGCCTCATTCTGAACTGTCGCAAACGAGCATTGAGTGTGCCAGGTTACGTCATGATGACCAGAGCTCAGGGTCTGCCACCTGGCGTCCCCCGGTGGTTGGGAGGAGCGCAGTTAGAAACTCGGCAAAGTGATGTCACCGCTGGTCTCCTGTGATGTCACCGCCGGTCTCCTGTGATGTCACCGCCGGTCTCCTGAGTGAGGACCTTAACCCCTGTAGCCCCAGAAATTGGCTGACCCTACTGTCTCAAAAAATGCAGTCAGCCCATCTGCATTGCAATTTCCCCGTCACAGTTTTGATATATCACGGCGTCGGTTTGTTGGTATAAGAAATTCAAATGGATTTTTTTTTTTTGAGTTTTCCAAAAGCCGCACATAATGTGCAATAAGTTTAGTATCTCATAAACGCATACAATACATGTACAGTGCTGGTTTAGAGGACACCAAGCGTGCTTATGGAAGCCTCTCACATGATATCTCACAGTGACTTTGCAGTGATCTCACAGTGATCTTTGTAACTTGCATTTCTCATATAATTTCGGGATCAGTGGGACTGAAAAAATGTACGTGATTTTTCCAGATTAGAGGGGCTTGTGCCCCAGCCCCCACAATGTGGAACGGTCTTTGGATAAATGTATCTGCCTAATAAACTGTTAAAAATGTACCATGATGAGTCCGATGACTGGTTTCTTAGAGCATGAGACGTTTGTGCTTCAGAGCATTACCCCTGAATGTCAGCTAAGCGTATTACGCACCTCACTGATTCACGCTGATCCCAGTCTGTCTGAAGACCACGAAACAATACACTCCTAAGTGTTTTTCATTGTATTCCACTGCTTGTTGTGAGGCGCCTGGAAGCCTGTGGCCATTTCTGCAGACTCAGCCATCATTCTTGGGTGACTCATTCAGTGCATCTACAGAACGCGAACTTCAATGGGCATTGTAAAGGACAGCAACCCAGGATCTCATCACCCTTAGCTCCATGTACAATTTAGTTACATTTCCTCAGGAGAGTGGGCTTTTAACCATAACTTTACTGCTTACTAACTGCTAATAATTTAAATTCATATTTTATTTGTCACATACCAACCATACATGGTATGACTTGCAGTGAAATGTTATTTTGTGACACTGTGACATAAAACACAACAGCGGGATACAAATGAAGCAGGGTTAGAGAAACTAAACTAAAGAAAATAAAATTCACTCGGTCCGTTTCCTCAATATATATTGTAATTATGGCCTTGGTCCGCCCCCCCAGAGCTGACTCCATGGCTACGGCCTTGTATACACACACACACATAATCCCTTCACAATCAAAAAACCCCCCGCCACGGCGATACCCAGTTTCTCAGAGGAGCGGCGAAATTCCCGGAAAATACAAAAATCTGTTTTAGCTCTTCTTATCAGTATTGCTACCCGAATTTCTGTCTCCTGTTTTCATTTTCATTGTTTCATGAAAACCAAGATACAGTTTGTTTGCCCATAAGCAGCTAGAGTCGCACTGTTTGCTCAGACGTCTGACTGCCTCGAATCCTGAAGTAACCTTTAAAATAAAAAACACGTACGGACAGAGGATGTTGGCCGCTGTGGCGACTCCAGGGTGTTTATACAGTCAGATGCTGACCCAGCACTCAGGTAACCATCAGGAAACCATCATGTAACCATCAGGTAACCATCAGGTAACCATCAGGCTCTTGTGCTGTCCCTCTTTCCTCCCTGTCGGTGTCGACACCTTAACAGCAGAGGAGCTGGGGTCTGTGCAGACACCGCTAAGCACGTCTTGAAAAAACGTACAAACTGTGCATAACCAGCGATTCCCTCATCTCTCTTTCCCGGCTGTCATCAGTCTAACTGGCACCTGTCATACAGAATCCCCCCTCATCTCCTCCTTTAACGTTCCTCTTAGCATATTAAGGTATTTTCTCCTGCATGTTTCTTGCGGCTAAAAGCAGGAAATGCATCTGAGCGTGTGCATGTCACAGGTAAGCTGACTCTGTGCATGTCACAGGTAAGCTGACTCTGTGCATGTCACAGGTAAACTGACTCTGTGCTGCTGTTTCACCCCAAGTGGGGCCGCAGTGCAAAACCCCTACAGGAAGCAGAGCACAGGCGTGAGGGGGATTCTGGCTCTGATTTTGGCTGCATGGGGGCCCGGGTCCAGGTCTGCTGGGGTGGGGGTTACAGGTTTGAATGGTTGACCTGACACTGACCCCTCCCCCCCTGAAGAATGCGAAGCTGGCAAAGGGCCAGTTGGACCCTCCCTTTGGCCAAAGGCTCATGAGACCAAAAGCCCGAGGCAGAGAGTGAAGCAATGGTCTGAAACTGAGAGTCAGTGTGCTTCCTCCCTCCCCACCTCCCAGGCTCTCATAAAAGCAGTGCAGGCTCCCAGGGCCCGGGTGACCCCCCCACAAAGACAGCACCTTTTTGGATCCCCATCAACACGCTGGGATAAGCTTCTCAGAAAGTCAAACCTCCTCGCTGTGGGTCTTTCATATTCTTCCATTATAATCCAGGCATTTATCTAAAACAGTGATTCTCAAACTTTTTGGATCAGGCACCACTTTGGATCAATCTGAATCAGCCAAGTACCACACGGGTGAACACATCACACTGACAAAATACCAGTCTTCTCGCCTGCCACCAGGGGGCGCCCCGGGTACCACGCATGCCACAGTGTCAGAATCATTAATCCAGAGCACCATCCTATCCTGCCTTTTCTGCGTGAGGTAGTCTTCCAGAACAAGCAGTGATGCGAACCTCACTTTGAGGGCCCGTGTGACGATGACGATGGAGGAAGTTTCCTTTTTTCCACAGGGCCTCCTCGAAACCGGCATAACTTTGCAGAGAGACTGAGGCTCTTTCTGAACGCTGTCAGCCTTTTGTGGCTCGTACAATAGGCTGACAGTGCTCTTTATCTTGATTGATGTAACTGCCGGGTTTTAAAAAACTATTATGTCATTATTGATTCCCTTAATGTTTATAATTCAGGGAATGATAGAAACTGGAACATTATCAGTTATTTCCCCCAAGGCTTTAAAATAAAGCGGAGCAGTGGGTCATTCATATATGTGGGAAAGTTTGCCTTGTACATGGAACACATGCAGCCCAAGGATATTTTACCTAATCTCTGATGACTAAGTGCAACATTATACAGGGCAACACGTTAACAGGATACTGCTGACGTTTCATAAACGAACTGGTGATTGGGCTCACGGGCGTACTGTCACACACACATACACACCACACAGAGCAGAAAGAAAAATCCAGTTTAAGATAATAAAATCGTGAAAAGCGAGCCATTTGTCTGTTATTAGACACCAGTGAAACAACTCTATGGAAAGTTAATACCGTAATACACTTAGAGTCGTAAGAATGTGCACTCTAGGTAACGTAGGCTGGGTTACAGAATCTCCGCTGCTTAAGGGTATGACATCGTAAAGGCCGAATACTGCCGATGTTTGCATAACGAGTCCTGATTCGCAATCACCAGGCTGCCAACTACCGTGGCGGTGTATTAAACACCAAGACTAATTTCCACTTAAGTCGCACCTGTTTTTCTGCGCCCCAGAATATGGGAGACTTTGCCAAAATTTTCATTAGCGAAGCACTATCAATCCTAATTAGGTCCTTCTATTAAGAATAAATATTTAACTAATAAAACGTCAATGAAAAAAAAAATGGGTCCGGGATTTGTGATTTAGTGCCTCTAAATAACACTGATGGCTGCCAAAGACACATTTTATTTCTTAAACTTAACTTTATATCAAGGGTGGACCTGGACTAAAAATCTTCCCTGACCGCTTCCCTATACATGTCCATCACGAACATAGAGGCATGATACATAAATGCCCGCATGCCAGATAGCGAGTCAAGCCCTACGTCACATTTACGCGGCGTTCCTATGTCAGCACAAAACTATGCGTTAATCCCTAGTAAACAATACAAATCCACATTATATCCGCATTCAATCATTAGCCTATTTAAAATGTGTATAATAGTAAGGCGGCCAAGGGGAAAAACTCACCACTGTACGTTACCACTTATTTCAAAATGGTTTTTGAACAATAGGACTTTTCATTTTTAACTGAATGAAACTGAATATAACGACTTCTGATTATTTCTAAGTGAAATTTCAATGTGCAGATGAATATTACATATCATGGAAGATACAGAATCCACCTGAAACTTTTAATTACTTTCTTGTTTCTATTGTGTAACAATGTCGGTGTTTATATCAATTGCATTGTGTGCCGATTATTAACTGAAACGCAGATGGACTTTCTCTGGCAATCAGCCAATGTGTAACTCTTGACTTTCTTCCCTTTCACTTTGTTAAAATAATTATCATTACAAGATCGCATTTACATCGACAATGTGTACAGGACAATTGTATCTTCATATATGCATTACCCTACAGCGCTTTTAAGCGTTGCATATGTAGAATAATAGGTATTGCTTTCCCAGTTTAAATCCACCAAGTTCAAAAACATCTTTGAATACTGAAAGACTAATATTAGCGTTGCATGCGTAGAACCATAATGAGCAATGAAAAAAATGTCATACAAGGTATGAATTTATAAAACACAGCAAAGGTAGGCTAGAAGTCTGTTGTGCAATCAAATGCAAACTTTTTGAAATGATCTTACCTCTGATATCGACATGTTAAGGTACACAAAGAGTCCCGTCGTCGACGCGATTTGCAGCACGACAATGACAGTAACCACCATCGGCACCCACAATTTGGAGGTGGCATCCCGCCTGCCGTTCGCCGAAACCATCATATACGCCTTCGATTCACTATTGACCGACCTAAAATAATCCTGATCTGTCTGGGATGCCATGGCATTCCGATCTAATGAGAGCAAATCCAGCGCATAATTCGGGTCCAATAAGACTGGTTCTAGGGGACCTATCCCCGCAGGAGGTCACTTGTCCAAGCAAACAAGCGGTACTGCATGGGACTCCACGCGAAGTTACCGGGCACCACTCCAGGTTTTTTCTCGATTAGGCGCTTGGATTAACCTTTTCATGACTGCTGACTGAACGACACACTGCAACTCCACATCCAGATTAACGGTCAAAATTTTTTTACTAATAACATGCTGAACAAAAATAAGAAAAATGCACAATAACATATGGAGAGTCGCACCTGAAATTCTTTTTTTTTTAATCATCCTGGTTTCGACTGAAATCATGTGTTATTTAAATTCCAAAAATAAAACACAAACCACTAACGAGAAAATAATTTCACAAGTTATAAGGACTCAGTTATTTCACGCTTAACGTTTAACAAACCGTATCAAATATTCCAAGCACGCAAAATAATAATAAGCCTAGGCAAAACCGGAAATACATTTAACTTCAATCTTTGATACAAACGTATAGCTTGCTTGACGCAGGCAGTCGACTTGACGCTGTCAGATGAGACCAATCATTCTTCAGTATAAAGTGGAATGTTCCAGAAAGGGTGCATCCCGGGAAAGTCGTTAGTCCATCAGAACAGACAAACCAATCTAATCTTACAACGAATCATTTATTTTACACACTTGACACTTCTGTCCAATGCAGCTTTACAGTAGAACAATAGTTGACCATTTTTGGGATGCTCCTGCAGATTCAAACACTTACCCTATGGGTGAAGAGCTCCACGTGTTACTTGGTAAGCTACAGGGGATGCATAAGGTAGCATGAGGTCACATGCAGGACACACGCATACGCAATGGACAATTTAGCAAAGCCATTTAACCTATTTGCTAATCTGGACTGTGGGAGGAAACCGGAAATCTATGCTTCATGGAAGGAACACGCAAACTGCACATGCACAGGGCAGAGGCACCATGGTACTATAGAGTTTGGGCTTGAGCAGCTGGTGTACAGAACAAAACAGATCTCTGATGGACTGACACAAAGGCAGAAGGATTTACTCGGATGCTGATCCCTATGAATCGCTCTCAGTCTCGCTGTACTGAGTTCGACATCTGAAACCTGTGTTCCTGTGTTGGGTGTGATTTTGTTGTGCTTTATCTGC
This sequence comes from Mormyrus proboscirostris, assembly GCA_026779585.1. Lineage (NCBI taxonomy): Eukaryota > Metazoa > Chordata > Actinopteri > Osteoglossiformes > Mormyridae > Mormyrus > Mormyrus proboscirostris. The sequence goes on from JAODKF010009540.1 coordinate 23,638, forward strand.
AGTATCTAGTGATACAGTGAGCTGGGCCCCTAAGGAAGTGAGCAGTGATAGGAGCAAACCAGAGAGGCAAATAGTGAAACTAGCTGTAGAACTTAAAACGGAAATTATTGCGAGACTTGAAGGTGATGCACACATGTCTGCTCTCGCTTCAGAGTGTGCGATTGTCATTTATTTCATGTTTATTGCTTTTTCATGTGTGTATTAGTCTTATATTGATTGATAATGCTTGTTATCATTAGTTGCGTAGGTAGATAAGTTTAAACAGGCAATCATTTGCAGGTCTGGAACAGATGAGATTCTTTTACATTATGTCATATGGGGAAATTCAACTTGGACCTCGACAAAAACATAACCAACCTTCTGGAACGAATTAAGTTCATGTTCCAAGGTACCACTGCATTAACCTTACAAAGAAACTCAGCATCTGTCCTTTCTGTTTGCCGGAAAGACACAAGCAACATTCTAGTACCAGAACTATGACCAGTGGCCTATACTATGAAGCAGGGTTACTGTCTTATTGGGGTAACTCGTTGGATTTAAGGTACCACAGTTTAATTGGACTTCATATTCGTTCACTTACATTTTGCCCAGACTACCATTAATCCGACAAGTTAACCCGATAAGCCAGAAATCCCGCTTCATAGTACAGGCCCCAGGACTTACCCAAGTTTTTAACTAAACAAACTGACTCATTTGGAGATCAGTGGTCATTGTCGACACACTACAACACCCAAAAATGAAATGTGTTCTCTGCATTTAACCCATATGTGACATCACAACATAGCAGGTGGTAGTTAATTCAGTGCCCAGAGAGCTGTGCTTGGGGGTGGTACCTCACCAGCAACCTTGCAATTCAAACCAGCAACCTTGCAATTACAAGTACGTTGCCCGAACCATTAAGCTTCCACTGCCCATTGTCATTGTTAATAATATAAAGTCTTTCATGACCGAAAAAAATATTGCTAGATATAAATATCTTTTTCATCATTCATTATAACAAGAAGGTTATAAGGTGGCAGAGTGACTCATACATCCAGGGGTGTGGTTTTCAATCTGGCCTTAACACTGTGTGTGTGAAGATTGCATTTTCTCCCCATGTCATTTGAATTAGGCTGATCAGCCTCATTAAATTGGCTATACTGTGAGCGTTTGTACCCACCAAAAGACTGGCATCCCATCCAGGGTATACGCCATCCTGGGTGTGCCCCGTCCAGCGTGTACCCCATCATGGGTGTGCCCCGTCCAGCGTGTACCTCATCCAGGGTATACCCCATCCTGGGTGTACCCCATCTAGGGTATACTCTATTCTGGGTGTGCCCTGACCAGTGTGTACCCCATCCTGGGTGTACCCCATCTAGGGTATACTCTATTCTGGATGTGCCCTGACCAGTGTGTACCCCATCCAGGGTATACTCTATCCTGGGTGTGCCCCGTCCAGCGTGTACCCCATCCAGGGTATACCCCATCCTGGGTGTACCCCATCTAGGGTATACTCTATTCTGGGTGTGCCCTGACCAGTGTGTACCCCATCCAGGGTATACTCTATCCTGGGTGTGCCCCATCCAGCGTGTACCCCATCCAGGGTATACCCCATCCTGGGTGTACCCCATCTAGGGTATACTCTATTCTGGGTGTGCC
>JAODKF010010111.1:0-24633 GCA_026779585.1 Mormyrus proboscirostris
AGGCCCACTGTGACATTGTGCCTCTTATAACTACTCGCTGCTTCCTATCTGTTAACCAGTTATCAATCCAGGTCGCTGTAGTTCCTAAAATACCTGGCGCTTTGAGTTTAAGTAGGAAGCAGATAAACATTATGGAACCTTCATATGAAGTTCTGCAGCATAGAGTGTGAAGCAGGTTTACAACACTTACATTTCATATATTCCTTGAAGGTAGAGGCCTTCCTTCTTGAAGAATGGCCCAATAGTCCCACAGCTCATGTATGACAACATTCCAAGAATAAGAGATGCTATACTCAAGTAACACAGTGGCCCTACTTCTGATTAGCTTCTTGAGATTTATGTATCAATGTTTGCATTGTTTTGTCCACCGTCTATTTGTATTGAGTATATCCCCTTGTGTTTGTTTATTTTTAATGTGTTCTATGCAGGTTTTTTTTAATACCAGGGACATTTGACTTTTTAGACATGTTTGCTGTTCACCGTTTGCATTCAGAAAATAATTTCTCAGTCTGAAACAATATTATCTGTATTGAAATTTAAATTGGCACTATTAATATAAAAGGCTTAATATGCTCTATATCAGGGTTATTCAACTCACGGTCCTCGAGGTCCGAGCACTGCTGGTTTTCCAGCCTTCCTTTACCTGTGAGCCAGAGTTGAAGAACCCTGCTCTATATTGTAATATAGATATTTATATTTAAAAGACAGTCATTGAAACTATGCAATAAAACATAGCTTTCTGCCTTCTTAAATGTCCATGCCTCATTCACTCCTGGTAGAAATATCAAAAAAAGAGAATGGACATGTGACATCTTTTGTATTGGTATCATGTGGGCAGCGCTGGGCATCCTAGTCAATTAAAATTCAATTCAATTCAGAAAACTTTGTCTCCGAGGGGCAATTAAGGCACACAGGGCAGGTGAACATGAACTTAGTGACGTAAAGTGCAACAGCAATTACAGTATTTAGAAGGTTCTGAGCAAAATTGCGGTCAAATCAGGTACTATATGACTTCTCATTTGTGGCTCATTAAATCACTCGCACACACTATACCATCCAACTTATCTGTGGACGTGTTGCTACGGAGTTTTATACGTGAAGCACTGCACGTAATGTGTTAAGTGATATTGCTAAAAATGGCCAACAATAGAATTGGATTTCATGATTAGTCAGATTATTTGTCGGATTTAAGGTAGTTCGGGCCAATTGTAAGTGAACAAAGATAAAGGCCATTTAAACTGAGGTACCTTAAATCCGACAAGATGTCCGGTTAAGCAAAAAAATCTTGCTTTTTCATGTGGGTCCATGGTATTGCTACTTCTGTGTCAAATGGAATGCATTCGACTCGGTTTTCCCGAGTTTTTAGTGGATGTGACGTGATCTCGGAATCCGAAAATCGGATCCCGAGGCAAATGGAATGCATGATAAGTCTGCTAATTGAGGAGTTGAACGGCCCTGAGAACAAAAGGTCACTCTCCTCCTCTGTGTCCTGCAGTCGGGACAGCAGAGCCGTCGTCCTGAGGGGAGCCACTCAAACTCCGGGAGCAGAGCATGGGAGGGTCCTGCAGAATCCTGCATGCCGCTCTTATAGTTTGCTGCTCGTTCACGGATGAAAGTACACTGACCGGGAGTCCGATGATCTTAGAACAGACTTCCCCTATGTTGTGCAGGCAGGTCCTGTGCTGAATACTGGTGTAGTGATACCAGCAGGCGATGGAAAAACAGAAGACACTGTCAATGAACGAGCAGTAGAAGGTTCTGAGCATGACCTTGTTGACCCCAAAGCTGTCGTGCTTCCTTAGGAGATATTGCCGCTGCTGACATCTCCTTAGAATGTCCTCAGGGTTGGAGGCAAACTTTAGGATGCAGTCAAAGACAGTGCCCCGATATTTGTACTACTCCACCACCTCCACTGTCTTCCCGTGGATTATGCAGACAGATCCAGGCACCAGCTCCCTTTGTTTATTAGAGGTGGTTACCACCATGTCCTTGGTGTTCTCCTATGGCCTATATTAATGTGGAAATTGGTACTTTTAAAAAAAAAAAAAAAAAAAAATCAGAAAACAGACATGCAACTGAGCCCGATCAGCTGTGACTAGCCTGTCTTGGTTTTTAGGCGGTTTTCATGTAATCTTTCATTGAAAATAACTTTGAAAAATATATCAATATATCTATTCATCTACTTTATACTCAATTTGGAGGGCAGCGTGTGGCTCAGTGGGCTGTGCCTGTAGTCACAAAGTCGCCGGTTCAAACCCAGCCTCAGCACGTTTGTGGGTCCTTGAGCAAGGCCCTTAACCCCCAGCTCCCTGAGTGCCCCAACAGGTGGCTGCCCTTTGTGGACAGCTTACTCTACAAAGAGCAAGTTGAGGGAGGTGTAGAAAGAATTTGCGAATACATAATCAATTACGGATTGATTACTATTAAATATAATTTAAAAAGTAGGAACACCCCAGGACTTAATACATAAAATACATATGTTCATTTGTTTTTTGAAATGTAGTTTTATTAATAGAAATACTAAAAGATTAAAGTATACTAGACAAACTATTCAATAATTTCAAATTCTTTAGTGCAACCAACATAGACATGACCATCTATAATCTTTGTTTGTTTTTTTACTTGAATTGCATTTCAGTATAATGCCAAGACCAGTGGACATGCCCTTGCTGTTTAGTCGTGAAGTAGTATTCTTCACCTTTTCAGCAAAATGTATTCCTGTTTGTTTGCACCCGTGGTGTTAGGTCTCCTTGTTTGCATCCTAGTTTAACACATTTCTTCTGCAACTAGCCTTCACCCTGACCCCTTTCACTCTCTGAACTGTTGGAGTTTAACTTCTTGTTAAATTCACCATTGTGGCCTTTATCCACTGTCCAGTCATGTGATTCAGTGTTGCGTATCATTTAAACAGGGGGACCTTAATTCTGACAAGTTATCCGGCTATGCAAGGAATCCTGCTTTCTGATACAGGCCCCATATTAATGTGATTTATATTTTGTATTTGTATATCCCTTCTACCGCATTGATCTTGTGACTCTGCGATAGATTTATTGCCAGGTACTATGTCCCCTAGGGGTTGCCTCTACTCCCTGTCTGCACCAGAAAGAAAGGCTATGGAAGAGTATATTAACAAGGCCGTTGCTACAGATATTATTCACCCTTCCTCCTCTCTGGCAGGGGCCGGGATTTCTTTGTAAAAAAGACAGACGCATCTCTCAGACTTTGCATAGACAACAGTAATTTCATTCAGATTAATGTAAAGAACTGTTATCCCCTACCCCTGTTGTCCTCTGACTTAGACCTCCTTCAGGGACCTAGGGTTTTTTCCTAAGTTGGATCTACATAATGCTTAACATTTGGTGAGGATCTGAGAAGAGGATGAGTGGAAAACTGCCTTCAACACTCCCTACTGGGCAGTATGAGTATCTGGTGATGCCCATTGGGTTAACTCACCGTTCCAGGGTCTCATTAATGATGTACTTATGCAGCTGGATGACATGGTAATTTTTTCATGGCTTTCACAAAGCGTGAGTAAGACAGTGCGACTGTATAACCGCGATAGAGAGCAACTCTAACTGCGTGATGAGTTGGACTCCCTAAGAGCGACTGTATAACCGCGTTAGAACCGTACGGTGGAGTTGGACTCCGAAGGCACGCAGAATAAAAGTAGAATAAAATACGATCTTACACCCGGGAGGGAAGTAAAGTTCCCAGAACATGCAAAGAATTTAAAATACCGACAAAGTGAGTGTGAATGACAGTGTGAATGACAGTGTGAATGAGTGTGAATGCCACTGGTGGAAGCAGCAGCATAGGAGGAAAACCTAACGGTGCCAACTCATCCTATGGTCTGTTGAAATACACAAGCAGTGGATTTTGTATATCCTAACTGTGCGTCATAATCAAGGACCCTAACTGTCTGTTTTTATTGTGTGTCTTAATGTTAAGTTTGTAATGGGGAATAATACCAGCAAGAGAAGAGAGAGAGAGACAGTGTTAGGAAATGGCTAGAGCAAGCACAAAAGCAAGGCTCTAGGCGCGATGGTGTCGTGTTTCAAGCAGTAGCAATCAAGCCCGATGAGGAAATCACACCCTCTGCAAGAGACAGAGAGAGGGGTGTTCAAAAAGCATAGTGGGTTAGAGGACAGCATTGACCCCCATAGCCTCTACCAACAACAACTTAAGAATGCCCTTCTAAACGGCATACATCAGCCGCTCTCCGATTTCGTTAGGAAACCGGAATGTTAACGGTACGACCGCCAGCGTTGACCAAATTATGAACTGGGCTAGACATGCCCAAACCATTATTCAGCAGAAAAAGAAAAAGACAGCCCAAGCAGCAATTTTCCATGTAAATAAAGAAGGGAATTTAGAGATCTTTTTCCAGGGAAATCAGGGAAGAGGTAAAGGCGTCAGAGGATGGAGAGGTAGGGGAAGGGGGTGGTGGTAGAGGAGGTCATCGTAATAAAGATGAGTGTTATAAATGTGGCAAGCCCAGGCACTATGCGAGAGACTGCCCAGGCGCAGGCCCAGAGGAGTACCTCCCCCTCACAACCCTTCCAGAAAACAATGACTAGCCGAACAGATCACACCCTGTGAGGGTGATGACTGTCAGGAGGAAGTACCTATCATAGATTTAATAGAAGTACTAGTAGCCTTATCGGAAACAGAAACAAAGCCAATTAGAGTTATAGCAGTGCAAGGGGAAGAAGTGACCTTCCTTTGTGATTCAGGGGCAGATAAACAGTACTTAAAGAACATATTCCCAGTATCACGTCTTCCAATGAGATTATGTTAAATCAGCAAACGGGTAGCTGAACCAACATAGAACTTCTAAACCCATATGGTTCAGAGACCCACGTACTGAAGCCTCAGTGCAAGAAACTGTAGTCCTGTGCCTAACTTGAAGCAACAACTTGAAGAGACAGCCGAAGTACACGACCCAACGGACCTTCATGTGACACTAAGGTTTAAGCAGTCCGAAGGGTCAGATAAGGAATATACCAAAGACGTATTAAAGTTAGGACCGCAGAAAGCCACAGTGAAAGCTATGTATACCGACGGCAGGGAAACAGCAGGGTGTAGTGTACTTCATACACCTCAAGCCCATAGGTTATACAGAGGTTGTATTCCACATTTATCGTTAGATAAATCTAAGAGTGATGAGTGGAAAGATGTAGCCTGTTTGGTGTGGGAAGGGGAACACACACACACACCAGTGGAAAGCTGTAGATGCAGGCTGGGAGATAAATTTACAAGGTACCGTCTACAGGCAAAGTTTAGGATGGGTCACACATACGACCCCCCCCTGAATACACCTACAGGGAGACAAGGAAGAGAACACAGACCCAGTACGGATACAACCAAAGACAAAACTATAGACTAAGAGTAAAACAGTATCCATTAAAACCTGATGCCGAGGAAGGGATTACACCTGTAATAGAAAGATGCTCAAAGCAGGCATTCTTGTTGAGGTGCCAGATGCAGAATGTAACACGCCCATATTCCCAGTAAAAAAAGGCAGATTCGGTAACATGGAGGATGGTCCAGGACCTCCGTGAAGTAAATAAGGCAATGGAAAGCATTGCCCCCTGTGTACCAGATCCTCACACCCTCCTAAACTAACAGACCAGGGAAAACACATTATGCAGTGATAGACTTAAGAAATGCCTTCTTTTCGATTCCGGTGGAGATAGAATCCCAGGGATGGTTTGGGTTCACCCATAGGGAAAAGAAATATACGTACACTAGGTTGCCCCAAGGGTTTTGTGATAGTCCAACTATTTTTTTCACAAGCAATTGCTAAATGCTTAGAGTGTTTTACCATACCAACACCTTTGCAGATACTGACATACGTGGACGACATCCTTATCGCCTCCGATAGTGCAGAAGGCTGCAGGACCACGTCACTGGCCTTGAGACACACCTAGCACTTACTGGAAATAAAGTTTCGTTATCAAAACTCCAGTGGGTACAAACTGAAGTATATTTTCTAGGCCACACCCTTATGCCAGAAGGAAAGATGATACAAAGTGAGAGGAAATTGGCTATTCTTAATGCACCCAAGCCTAGGACAAAGGAGATGATGCAGTTCCTAGGCCTATGTAACTACTGCAGGTCCTGGGTCCCTAACTATGCTGCCGTTACACAACCATTATTAGACACTATCCATTCCAAACCAATGACAATGACAGAAGAGACAGAATGGACACCGGAAAGTGAGCAAGCGCTGTCCACACTGAAGACCCTATTGACAGGGGCCACGGTGGACTACCAGACTACAGCAAAATCTTTGTACAAACAGTGGACTGCAAAGGTCAGTTTATGACGTCAATGCTAGCTCAGGTACATGGGGGAAGAACAAAACCCATAGCCTACTACTCAAAGAGACTTGACCCCGTAGCTTGTGCGCTACCGGCCCAAATGCGAGACAACCTCTACCTCGTACACAACAAACCCATCCTTCCTAGAAACATGTACAAAACAGCTGCAATTTTGAGCCATGGGCCATGCCATGTCTCAACAGGAAGGATGGTAGAGATAGTCAAAAAGTATTTCTATGCACCAGGATCTAATACCTTCGCTAAAAATTTTTGTAGAGCTTGCATTATCTGCTGTAAACAATGCACAGGGGAACGCTAGACCTAACCGTTATGCCCTACTGAGGCACATTAATAATAATAATAATAATAATAATAATAATAATAATAATAATAATAATAATAATAATAAAACCCTTTATTGTCCCCATGGGGAAATTCTTTTTTACGCCTCCCTCAACTTGCTCTTTGTAGAGCAAGCTGTCCGCTAAGGGCTGCCACCTGTTGGGGGGTTAAGGGTGTTGTTCAAGGACCCGCAGACATGCTGAGGCTGGGTTTGAACCTGCGACCTTGTGATTACAGGCACACAGGCTTAGCCCACTGAGCCACATGCTGCCCTAAGAAAAGAGCAATCACAGATTAGAAGCATGGTGATGCAGAACCGATTAGTGCTAGATCTCCTCACAGCTTCACAAGGAGGAGTGTGCAAAATAATCAGAGACACTTGTTACACCTTTATTTCTGATGAATACAGCAACGGAGGGAATATACATGACGCCCTCCAGCAACTAAATGACTTGCAAGCCTATGTACAGAAGCACACCGAAGGAGCAACTCCCACCAGCTGGGACATATGGTCCTGGTTGTCTTCTGGGACCTGGTGGCAACTTCTGCTAAAGATATCAACCCCAGTACTTGCCATACTATTACTGATTTGTTGTATTTTTGCTTGTATAATCCCTTGCTTGGGTCTTATGGTTCAGAAAATGATTGCTAGTACCTTTGTGTTCTATGTCATTCTCCAGCAATGTTGTGAAGATGATACTGTTACTAGCGTTTAAATGATGCACATGCTGAGAATGCCTAGGCAAGTGGTATAACTTTGCAGTAAAATGCTAGTACTAGTAAAACAAACAGGAGGGAAATGTTAAAGAATATAAGTTGTCATTTGCATGCACAAGATAGGACCTCAAGATCATCAGCCCAGAATGTTATTAGCCCAGAATGTTCTAGCAAACATTTATATGCTTGACCACAGAGTTTCAGATGCTGCTCTACAAGCGCATCTCTTACTTCCCTTTACCCACCCAGAAGATGGTGCAGAGACAAGCCTGTACAAAAGCTATTATACTTTCTGTGTAACCATGTGCAAATAGATGCTGCGACGGAAGTTACCCTTCGAAGTTGGCCGAGTCAGACCAAGGTACAAGCCCCTGTGTCTAGACCGGGCTTCCCTGGCAGCGAGTAAAGGGTTCACCGGTGTTGTGTCTTGTTTTGTGCTCAGAGGTAGGTTTTAAGCCAGCAGAGGTTTCACCTCATTGGTTGAACCCAACACCAGGGGTTCAGTGCATCTGTGTTCTGCTTGAACAATGGTTTTGGACACCCTTCATTCTCCAAGATATCCAAGAATTTTGTGGCCCCTCTCGAGCACCAGCAGGTTTTTTGCAACTACTTTCTATTCCTAGGAGCCCCTGGTCACATACGGTCTTGGATTTTTTAACTGGTCTTCCTGGGGGTTCACAGTGGTCCTCTCTATTCTGTTCTATTTCTCAAAGGCCACCCATTTTGTTCCCATTCCCAAGTTACCTACAGGAAACTGTTACTCAGCTAGCATGTTTTCCGGCTCCACAGCTTTCCCGGGAGATATTGTCTACTGGCTTTTCTCTCTTCCAGTGTTGCCTGGGTAAAGCTTTAACTGTGTTGATTGTTGGACGGGCCCTGGACCTCTCCCTTATCACTGATTTTCACTTTGACCACCCCAGTATTTTGGATTGCCCACCACTTGGTGGTTGTCGGGAAGGGAGGGGCACTCTCACCGATCAGTCTGGGGGATCCCTAATGACATTGCGTGGGTAGTCCCAGTTACTACACCCACGTCTCCAGGGGTATCCTGGTTTGTCAAGATTGGCTGATTTCACCCCGTCTACGGCTCTTCTCACCAGTGCTTCTTCTTATGAGGCTATGCCTCCTCTCACCTGTTTGTTGGTTTGTGTAGTTGACTTGGTTGCTTCTGCACATTTGGCATGCTTACCGAATGCGAGATCTTCTTGGTTTATCCAGTCCATCTGCCTGCCTACCGATCTTTAACCCATTTCTGTCCTAAGACCCCGAGGCCTGTCCAGCCCCCCTTGCCAGCCTATGCTCCTCATCTGACATATTGCCCATCCTCTAACTACTGATACCCATTTTGCCCCCTCAGTTGTCCCTGCACCTTGGCCAGCCTCACGGCTACGACTGTTGCATTTTGCATCCCATTCTGGCTGTCTCTGGATTTGACCTGGACTGTTTTTGATTACGATCTGTCTTGCTCCTCATTAAAGCTATTCACCCCACCTCCGTCCTTTATAGAAGATCTTGCCAGTAGAGGATGGACCCAGCAGATCAGGTGTGCATACAGCAGCAGGCAAATTACTGAGACGTCAGCAGTCAGAATCAGTGCCATGGGGAGTCCCTGGATGGAGTCCCTGGAATCCATCCATCCGTAAATGTGCATATATTTTTGATTAAATGTTGATTCTAATACATTTATGCATTTGTTTATTTGGAACAAAAAATCTGATGATTTTTTGGAACAAGTGTCATTTTTATAACATTTCTGTAGGTTTTATGCATTTCTGTACCTCCCACTTTATAATTCGGAACAAATTAGCTTGTAAGGTTGAGAATTACCGGCAATGAAATTAGTAAGCAATATACTTATGGTCCTTTTTCTGGAAATGTAAAACCAGTTTATGCGTGGCAAAAAGCTGCACCACACTATTTAAATAAGTACAGAGCATAAAATTCAAGTTTTGTAACAGATGAACCGGTATGAAGGTTTAACATCATGATTATCGTAACCAAAATTATCACGGTTATCAGTATCATAGTGTGGTTAAAATGTGCTGAAAATGTTCAAAAAGTACTGACAAATGATTTCACCAAGTTTTATATTGAAAACCAAATTAAACTAGCAGTGCTATACACTTTAAACATTAAAATAAATAAAATAAATAATAATGCAGAAAAAAACAAACAACTTCATTAGTATCATAATAAAATATCATGTATTCTGTTGAGTATGAATTGAGTATGATTTGTTCCTGCCTCTATACTTCCATCCTGAAACTGGCTAGTCAAATATCTCCCTTCTAAAATAACATGTAACCAAAAATTGTAGGTCTATTTCTCATCACATCATAACAATCATCCTTTGTTCTCCAAATCGCAGAATTTTTCATCCTCAATATTGCCCTAATACTCCGTTGTAGGAAAACCATACAGATAAAGGGAAAAAACAGTGTTCCATTTCAAGAATAAGCAATATTCATTCTTAATAGCATATAGGCAAAAAGTGTTAGCTCCATTGCACCATTGACAATGTACGGTAACGTGTTACAGTAAGTGCACCTTCATAATGCATTCATAGAACATTCATAAGCAGCATGCAAGTACACCTTAACATCCCTTAACAGCTTTAATATACATTAATCATGTAATGTTTGTTATTATACAATTATGATTGTTATTATATAATGTTTTTAAAATACATTACAGCTGTTTGATGTTAGGATGTTACGGTATACACACATGTTTATGAAAACATTATGAAGGGATACTGAACGTTTTATGAATACAATATAAAAGCATTATGAAGGTGCAGTTAATGTAAAGCATTACCCAATGTTTTTAGAAGAGTAGAAAACACTGAACGATTCCATTTATCATTGACAAGCTATTACCAATTTAGACAAACCATAAACATTTTCCCCCCATTCCAAAGTCCACACATCACGCATTAAGTTAAGTTAACTTACCTTGCATTCGCCATAAAGTAGAGTGGTGGTCACGAAAATGACTTGTAAGACTAGACATGTTGTCCCCCCTTTTGCAGACATTCTTTCTGCATGTTCCGTAGACAGGGTGGCCACTGTAATAATTTTTCCTACTACAGTCTCAAATTGGACCACACCGCTGACCTAGTCCTCTAGACGGCAGAAAATTTTCCAGAGCGCTGTCACCACCTTCCACCATGTTTTCAACACAAAACAAGCCCATGTTGCCTATGCACCCGTCTCTGGAAGACTGTTGCTAACTTTGGTTACAGTATTTTCCTTAATGTAGCACCAGAGAGATGGCTCCGCATGACAGATCCCAGTGCAAATAGCCCCTGTTTGTGTTAATAGTACTGTATTTCACTCTTTGTGGTCATTGTCATACCCTGACACTCAGCTGCCAGTGTAACTTTGACCATTGTGTTTATACTCGGAAGCTCCCGAGGAAAGTTCAAATGAACAAGGCACCCGGAAAGACCAAATACAGATGAAGAAAACTGACAGACACCATATAACAGCAGTTTTTTTAAAACAAATCTCCACATCTACTCAAATCCTGTTGTCTGCTTGAAATTCTAAGGTCTTTGCCCACCAGAATTCACTATGTTAAGTTAAAGGGCAGTGCTAATCATCTACTATAACTGAGAATACCCAAAGCTGGCAGAACAGTACTGTACATCCATCAACCTCATTGTTACAAACTTTGTGGTTAGTTGAGATGACGAGTGACAAACTACCAATTCGCCCAACTATTTCCATACCCAATAGCCAATGTGAATGCTGCAGATGAGTTCAATATGAAATGTGTCTGCATCATTCATTGCACACTGGGAGTGTATCAAATTGACATTGACCGTTTACAATTCAAAGCTTGACTGATGTGCGAAAGGTATAGTTTTTTTTTTTTTTTTTAACCTACTCTGTGTCCTCATACCTGCTGCCAATTAAACATTTGCTCTGAGAATTTGTTAGCGGCCCAGAAAAAGGTTTGCATGGTGCTCTCAAATGCCAGATGTGCAAGAATTCACCATTAACCAAGCACTGAGGCATATCAGAATAAATATGTTGTTATTCATTAGAGTTTGAATTAAAGGGTGGAAAAATAATGAAGTACAAACCTTTTTCCAATAGTGGCACAAGCTAAAACTAAAACCAGACAACATTCATAAACTTAAAAATGATAGAGTGCTTATTTTTGATGAATCAGCATGATCATCATCCAGTAAATAAATATATTTAAAGAAATAAAATATGAAATATATTTCAGTAAGGAACTAAAAATGGTTTCGGAAAGCCGTTTGGGATATTTTATTTATTTTTTTACTCTCTCTCCTACATGTTAGGAGGAGCATTGCTTGGTTCACAATAAACTATATTGATCATTAACAAACAAGTTTTAGGAAAGGTTGCAATGTCTCTCCTTGCCATACCTGCAAAGCCAAAGGAGAATCTGCATCCTTTTTAATAGTGACATTGCACTGAATAGATAAGGCTCTAGGCAATCCAATGACCAGCACCACTCTGCTTTGACACGGATGATTCTAGCCCGGTATTAGAGATACACACTCTAACATGGCACCATGGGTAAATACGGAAGGCCAGATTTACACTGTACAAATGAATTATGGAGAATTCATGAATAATCTAATACTGGAATCTCAGTAGAGGGTATTATAATAAAAGAAAAATGCATATGAACATAGTTCTTCCAACACAGCCGCAACCAAATCTCCACTGTGTGTGTTAACAGGTATCAGGCAAGTTGGATGTTTTGCTGGTTAACCCACCAGACTAATAATTGTTTTCCCCTCTGCTCCCCTTGTAAAGGCATGCCAGGTCTGTCAAAGTACAGTATTAGAGTCTTATCTCAACTGTTCTCTGGAATCCCAAAGTTTCCTATCAAGGCGTGTTCGACCAATTCTAGCTCCATTAACAAACCTCTTCTAATCATCATCATCTCTCTATCCTGAGGGAGCCACTTTTGATCCCTGCTGACCTAGGCTCCACATGGACAACTATAGCTTAAAACAGGGAGCAAGCTGGTTATAATGTTTTTCGCTACTAGGATTAAGAAAAAAAAGGGAGAAAGGACAGCTTAGCATGTGCCAATAAATGATTTTTAAAACATCTCAATTATCCGTGCCCAGTTATTTTTTATTAAAGTGTGGCTCATTATAGATAGCCCTGGTGGGGTGTGAAGAGACCTCTTGCCAAATCCAGAATTACCTTAAAATATTGCTTTGACACTGATCAGAAATGGTGAAGCCCCTATTTCTCCACAGAATACTGCATAAGTAAACAGGCCAATCTTGAGATTTCTTTTACAGTGAGCTGTTTATGAAAATAAAAGGACTGAAATTTTAGCAACAGCTGCAATAATTGTAGCAGTAATCAGTCCATATGAGCACTGATAGGGAGGAGCTCTTCAGTAAATATCACTTCCTCATTTCAAAGGGAAAATTGGATTGTGGTTTCCTGGCAGTGGGCCACTGACTTTTAATGAAGAACATAATTGATTGAATTAAGATTAATAGGTGCAAATGGACAAAGAGGTCTGCAGCACCCATGTAGAGGACAGGCTGGGGAATAAGTACACAGTGAAAGTAAAAGGAGGAAAGAAAAAAAAAACCCCCAACCTATAGAAGTAGGTCAGTTTCAGAATCACTATGTATGCTGTCATCACAATGTATGCGTGTGCAATGATCAACCAAGGCAAATTAAATCAATCATGTCATGCTGCAACTCTTTTGTTGCTTGATACAAAAGAAAAACTTGCATGGTTCTCATTTTCCATGACTAACCTACAAGAGAAATCTGTCTCAATTTATTGAGATTTATGCATTTTAGGATACATGGAGTTTATTGCTAGCGAATGACATTACAAGAACTGTGATAATCAAATGGATTAAGACAATACAGTAAGTTATGCTAAAACATTTACTCTGTTATAGAGAACAAAATATAGCAAGTCTTGCAATTTTAATAATCCCTTTTTGAGTGCATGTTAAAATCATTTTAAACTTTACTTCCACTCCATTTGGATCAGCTCTTCATGGACACTCTGTGCACAATCAAATTTTTAACTATAGATCTGGTTTTATCGCAAATAAGTGAATGTTTTAAAAGAATGCAGCTATCCCAGTCACTTTGGTCAGAGCCCCTGGGCCCGTGCCCTCCCCTGAATGGTAGAGAGCCCTCCCCCCAGCCAAAAGGGGACCCCACATATGCTAAATACACATAAAGTCAAAGTCACCCAACCTCGCTCAAGCTCTTTACTACGACATATTATAAAATAGCTCTTACTAGCAATTTTATATAGCTGTAATTTCTGGTATACATTCTTATTATGGTGGGTATATGGAGTCATTTTTTTTTTTTTTAATTTTTAGAAGAAATCTAAAATCTCTACAACAAACTTAAAGTATAATACATAGTAATGTTTTGAAGTCAAACTAAGCTGTTCATTTTGTATTAAATTCCGTTTGAGAAATTTGCAAAAAAAAACTGCAATGCATGACGGGTAGGATCTAAAAACTGCCTAACGTCCTTGTCCGTTTGACGACTGTATACAGCTAAATTATATTCTGTGGGCCTTTTAATTTGTTTGTTTGCAATTTCGCTAAGTAGGCTACCTTCTTTAAACTGCGTTTTGTTAGACTACATATTTCGGGATGTTTTATTGTAGTCTTTGTAAATATGTATATAGTTTACCATAATCCAGCAAGTCAGCTCAACACCTGCCAGGTGTTCTGACGAGTTGAGTTACCTATGGAGAAGTGCTATCGAGCCTTTCTGCGCATGTGCAGTTCCACCGTTTTGGGATTAGGGTTACGTTTTAGGGGTTAGAGTTAAAGTAAGGGTTTTTGGTTTTTGGATGGGTTAGGGTCATGGTTATGAGTTAGGGCTATCGAGTAGCACTACGGTAGACTAGCTCGACAGAACACCGATACCAAACCCGGATTAATGGGGAGGGTTGACATCAAAAACTAAGGAGACTCTCTTTACCGCATCACTTAAAGTGCTAAACATTTTTCTACTTGCCACTTTAACATTTAGTGCAATTTTCTGACATTCAGCTAGAAGTCAATGCTGTTGTGGATCATCAGATTTTTTTGCTGTGCAGATTATTTTCAAAATTGTTCATCATATGTAAATATAAATGGTATGTGTTACGTACCGGCGGGGGGGGCGGCGAGCAGGCAAGTCGTAGGAGGAGGATGGCAGGCAGAATGACAGGTTAGCGAGGGTATATTTTAGGGAGCTTGGACAAACAGGGACAACTGACTGAGGAGGACTTGAATAATATACACGAAACAAGCTGATTTAACAGGGAACAGCTGGGCACAACCGGAGAAGCACACGTGAATGATGAGGGGGCGTGGCACACACGAGGACTGGACACGCAGGTCATGACAGTATGTCTATATATAAATATCAAATGTAAATGCTGAATATAAATGTTAAATGTAAATATAAATGTTAAATGTAGACGTTGAGAACGTATGCTAATTCGCCACGCCCATCTGCATAGATATGGGCGGTAACGACGGAAGCACGCTAAGTGGTTGGAGGTTAGGGCTGATGGAGGACAGCATGGCGAGTTCCGCTCACTTAGAGGCCATAGAACTTGCAGCTTTGGCAGGTGTTCGCGCTGCGTTACATGGTATTTCTACACAGCATCATCTACACGTTCCTCTGTGACATCGGGAAGTTATGAATGTATTTTTGGGCGGGAGGGGGATCAGTAGTATCGTATAAATTCACCTTTAATTTCTCCCAACATGCTTTAGGTTGGTGGCGACAGTTCGTACAGTAAGATGCTGCTGCTGAACGTTTTGTTCGGAAATGGCGAGAAATTGCTCGCAAAACGACAGGTCCAATTCCAGGAACTATGAGGACCATAATCCATTGCGGTTATCGGACACCGCTGCTCGTTCGCATGTTCGTAAATACTGACGCGCAAACGTGCGATGTTTAGTGTGTTCAGTGATTTTCATTTAAGAAACAGAAAACTGAAGTAAGCAGCATGGAAATGCACCACTATTACAGAACATCTACTATACAGTTTTAGACTTTGTAGACAGATTAAGCAGTAGTCCATTTCCATTTATGGTATTTAGCAGACACCCTGATCCAGAGCGACTTACAATCAGTAGTTACAGGGGCAGTCCCTCATAGTTCCCGTGATTGGACCTGTCGTTTCGTGAGCGATTTCTCGCCATTTCCGAACAAAACGTTCAGCCGCAGCATGTTACGAACTGCCGCCACCAACTAAAGCATGGTGGGGAAAAATTAAAGGCGATATTATACGATACTACTGATGCGCAGATGTTCTCAACATTTAGAGTCTACATTTAACTTTTACGTTTAACATTTATATTTACATTTAAGATGTATATCTACATTTTAACTTTTATATTTACATTTAACTTTTAACATTTATATTTAGCATTTACATTTAATATTTATATATAGACATACCATTTATTTTTACATATGATGAATAATTTTGAAAATAATCTACACAGAAAAAAAATCTAATGATCCACAACAGCATTGACTTATAGCTAAATGTCAGAAAATTGCACTAAATGTTGAAAAAGTGGCAAGCAGAAAAATGTTTCGTACTTTTACAAAGGGCACCCCATAATCAATGATGTCAAAATTTGGGAAATATGTGGTTGTATAAATACACTGGTAACATCGTTGTTTTCTAGGCATAGCCAAACAAATCTCCTCCTGTCTGAAAAGGCATAGAAAATGCAATTTAGCTTTACAGTTTTGTGAGGGACAGTCAAATTCTCTCGTTAAGTTTTTTTGTGTTCTGGCACCCACACTTCAAAACTCGTTTTAGCACCGCCACCTATACGTATGCGTGTGTGCGTGCTCTGAAGGGGGCCCCAATTGGTGTTTTTCCCGGGGCCTTGTGTGCACTTGTGTTGTGTGCATGTTGAAGCGGTTGACTGGAATTATATGGAAGTATAATTTAGTGATTGTGTGCCAGTATGGTTACGTGGGTGGTTGTTTCATTTTTAGCGCGAGGGTAATCAATAGCTGCAGGTGTTGCGCGAGCTGCGTTTCTGTCCACGTACCTTCGCATCAAACACCCGCGGGGTAACATTAACTCGGAAAGGACAGTTGCTCCTGAGATTTGCTCGGTCGACAGTCCGAAATGTCCGAACAGGACATTTTCCACTTTTTTCCCCGCTCCACCAGTAACCTGCTTTGAGAGGGTTTTCGTGGTTTTTCAGCCTCCCTATAGCAACTTCACTTTAGTTTAGCTAACAGTGGTTCAGCAGGAAGTTAGTCTCGGTTAGGTAATTGCTAATTTGGTTATTTTAAAAGTTATCGCTGACGCTGTTGGATAATTTATAAAAAGTTCTGTTTTGACGCAAGTGCTAATTTAGTGTTTTATTGTACTCGGCACATTATTGTTTTAACTATACGTTAGTTAGATCAACTAAAAGTTTAAATACGCTATATTAATATACTGGGCTGGGAGTAAAGGACGGGGTCATAGTGAATTACTGTAGATAATTATGGGGTCAGCTCAGTGACATTAGAAGTAATCCAGATGCCAATAAAAGTTTCTTCCAATATTTTAACTCCAAAAAAGCTCTAAAAGCTGAAATCACCAATTTGCAGAATAGTAAGGGCCTTATAATTGAAAATGAAATTCATATAGTAAATGAGTTTAATGATTATTTTTCACAGGTGTTCACAGTACAGAGCATGAGTAACTTACCACCATTTAGTATGAATACAGCGTCGTCTATGACCAATATATGTATAACTGAGGCTGATGTGGTACTAAGCCTAGCTAAGCTCAAAATAAATAAATCGCAGGGCCCTGATGGCATCTTACCTATAGTTTTAAAAGAGATGAGGGATATTATTAGCCAACTTTTAACTTTAATATTCCAGAAATCGTTATCTGCTGGTGCGGTACCTTCTGATTGGAAGCATGCTAATATAACGCCCATATTCAAAAAAGGGGATAGAAGTAATCCAGCAAACTACAGGCCAATCAGTTTAACTAGCATGAAAAAATAATGGAAGCTATAATCCAACTGCAAATAGTAGATTACCTGGATGCAAATAACATTCTGAGGGATAGCCAACATGGATTTAGGAGAGGCAGATCCTGTTTAATGAATCTACTTGTTACAAGTGAAATTGAATCACAAAAGGCCTACGATGTGATCTACTTAGATTTCCAGAAGGCCTTTCATGGTGTACCCCACAAACAGCTCTTGCTTAACCTCAAAGCTGCAGGGATTTGAGGAGCTGTGGCAGTTTGGATCGAAAACTGGTTAACAGGAAGCAGTGAGTAGTTATTAGAGGCACAATGTCACAGTGGGCCTGTGTTCATAGTGGGGTACCGCAGGGTTCAATTTTAGGACCACTATTGTTCCTAATTTACATTAATGATATTGACACCAATACATACAGTAAACTGGTTAAATTTGCAGACGACACCAAGGTGGGTGGTGTAGCAGATACTGATCTAGCAGCACAGAGGCTACAATGGGATCTGGATTTAATTAGTGACTGGGCTGATACTGGGCAGATGAAATTTAACACAGATAAATGTAAGGTAATCCATGCAGGGAGCAGAAATATAAAGGTATTTTATGGGTTCCACTGAAATAAAGGTAGCTGATTATGAGAAAGACCTCGGTGTGTATGTTGATGGTTTCATGTCCCACTCTCGCCAGTGTGGGGAAGCAATAAAAAAAGCCAATAGAATGTTGGGTTATATATCTAGGTGTGTGGAGTTTAAGCCAAGGGAGGTGATGCTACATTTATATAATTCTTTGGTAAGACCCCACCTAGAATATTGTGTGCAGCTTTGGTCACCATACCTTAAGAAGTAGATTGCTGCCTTAGAAACAATGCAACGTAGGGCTTCGAGAATGATTCCTGGTCTGAGAGGAATGTCTTATGAGGAGAGGTTAGCTGAGCTGAATCTGTTTAGCCTCCTCGCAAAGGAGACTAAGGGGGGACATGATCCAGGTATATAAGATTCTAACAGGTCTGGATGCTGTTTTGCCAAATGGCTATTTCAATATTAGTTTAAATACTAGAACTCGTGGCCATAAGTGAAAATTATGTGTTGTCCAGTGTGAAGTTATGACAGTTTCCGCCCCATTCATTCAACTCGTGTTCAGGCTACTGTTCACAACACTCAAAGTACAATATAGGCTACATACTATCATGTCTGTTTTTGTCTTAGCAGCTTAAACGGTAATATAAAGGTTATAATACACTAAGAAAATGGTGATAAAACGGTTAAAAAACACCAAACAATATGACTTTATATGAAATTATAACATTTTACTATACAGTATACTATACATTTGATAATTTTTGGATATAAAATAAAGGGCCAACTTGTGACTAAATCGACTTACGACCAGTCAGTCAGAACAGATTGCGGTCGTAAGTTGACGATGAGCTGTATTGTTTTTCTCTCTCTAAAAAGATGGGTATTTTCAACTACAAGGTTTCCAATTAGTGTTTTTTGTAATAAATATCGTTTTTTTTATATTGTGGGGATCATTTTTCACAAAGATCTGTGACTGCAATCAAAAAAGTAAAAATTTTTACAAAAGTTTTATATTTTGTTTGGTTACATATGGTTAAGGTTAGGGCTGGGTAGGATTTACAGTAAGGTTGTCATGTTGTGGTAAGAGATTTCCCCATAGAAATGAATGGAGAGTCCCCACAAAGATATAATTACAAACCTTTGTGTGTGTGTGTATGTGTGTCTACAAAGGAGAGTGATTAGCCATGTTTATTCAACATTACAATTTGTAAATATAGTTTTTGTTGATTGTCATATATGCTGTAGATAGGAGTATTCATTTTTTCTGTTTTTTGGCATCTGTCCTATGCATAGTGTGATCGCCCCTTTAAGAAAAAAAAATGCCAAAGGATGATTGTCCTCAGCAAACAGCATTGTACTAACAACCAGGAATAGGGGGATCTAATCTGAGGACGCACAAGGAAATTGTAACTTTTCCCTCTACTCTAAGTCTTTTTGGATGAAAGCACCATCCATCCATCCATCCATCCATTTCCTGTAACCATTTATTCTAATCAGGGTTGCGGGGGTTCAGAACAGGATGGGGCACCATTTATATATAAATGAGTCACAAGTACATCTTGCGCAAAAGAAAAAATCTTGCGGCGACCGCTCCAAACCTCCATGTGTACCAGTGGTATTAAAACATTTTTGAGACGACCCCCCTATGGCTGGTACATTTGTCCTGACCCCCCCCCCTAACATATGTGTCCTCATAGTTATGTTTTAGTAGTGTACCAACACATTTTTTGTTGCCGTATTGGTGCCATTATTTTTTATATTTCTGAAGGTTGTAGTTTTGAAATAGATCTGTCCCCAGCTGAACCCCCCCATCCAATTCTGTGTTCTTTTCCCCTCAGTTGTGCCCCCCCCTACAATTCCTTCATGCTTCACTGTGGTTGCATACCCCACACTCTGGCATATTCCATTAGTGTATCTGTTACAGTGTTTACTTTTATGTTACTGATTTTTTGGTCATAGTGCAAAAGAGATATAAATAGAATATAAATATATAACATATAAAAATATAAATAATATGTCACATTTTCAAATGTGGACATTGAAACATAACCAAAGTAATACAAAAAACCACCTCATTGGTGGGGAAGCAAAATGTCATATA
Organism: Mormyrus proboscirostris; assembly: GCA_026779585.1. NCBI lineage: Eukaryota > Metazoa > Chordata > Actinopteri > Osteoglossiformes > Mormyridae > Mormyrus > Mormyrus proboscirostris. The sequence goes on from JAODKF010010111.1 coordinate 20,065, forward strand.
CAGTATAGTAAAATCCCGTTATAACGGATTCCGTTATATCCAGAGTTGCTGTATGCCCAGAACACAACTATGGGACATAATTTACTCATGCCACACCCCAGCAGACACACTTGTGGTATAGATTATTATATTGCTCATGTAGTAATCCAACTTCACCTGACCAGATGCGTGACTTAATAATTCCGGCTATGTATCTGCGCTGCATATCACAGGCATGCCATGTGTATGTCCGTTATGCCTGAACAAAACTGCTGCTAAATGCAACGCTTGTGACCAAATTATTTGTCCATTATAAGCGAAATTCCATTATATGCGAGTCCGCTATATCCGATGCTTTTTCTGCATGTCCTTAAATGCGCACGGTTAGGACCAGCGGACCTCGTCCATTATATACGATATTCCGTTATAAGTGAGTCCACTATAATGGGATTTTACTGTACTGTAGATGGAATGTGCAATAAATAAATGGTAAAAAAAAGTATACTTTCATATCTACATATCACAACAAGGATGCATTTGTGTAAAAACGCAAGCTGGTGTATGTGGGAGGAGCATGGATTAGATGGCCAGACCAAATGACAGGACTGTCTGTTTTGGACAGTACCAAATCCAATCTATTTAAGTTTTTTTTTTCATTTAAAAGATAGAATCTAGTATTTATCCATTGAACAACAACAATTAGTTGTCAATAAGTATGGGTTATGGTGCCTAAGTGTACTGTTAGTTTGAAACATGAAATGAAAGCAACTACAGTATTAAGAATGCCTGAAACTTTCTCAGAGGGTTTCAGAACTGGAAAGCAGGATTTCTACACTCTGCAAAATTGGGGACAATGAACAATTTTTGGACTCTTTCACTGTCCCGACCACACAGGTGGCTGATTTGACATTACCCTCCCCTGGAATGGACTGAGCACGAAACCAGAGGTATCGGCTGTAATGAACTTGGATAAGCAGGGCCCTAAGCTGATCTCAACATCCACCCAGGAGTGACAAAGCTGGAGGCCTGGAAAGTTATCCAGGTAAAAGCAACAAGCGGCTGCCTGATTGACAGCTACCACTTGAGCTCAGTGATTGGTACCAGGTGCTCTCTCATTCAGAGTCTGAGCCAGAGTACCCCATCGAGGAAAGCTCATGATACCTCGTGCTTGGTCTTCACAGTGCCAGTGCCATGGGGGTCCAGACAGCCCCCAGCATCACAGGACTGTGTAACCCATAGCCCTGAATGGCCTGGCTGTTCTGCAAGCCAGCCAGAACAACACCCCATGGACACAAACACATAGAGAACCCTGCTCATCGGGGACTCAATAATCAGGGACGTGAGTAACAAATCTTTTAAAAAATTCAGCTTCTCGGGTGGCACACTCAGCAACATAATGGACAAAATACCAGAGATCCTACATAACTACCAGCATGCTGACAGGATTGTGGTGCATTTGGGCAAAAATTACATCCCTAAAGAGCAGTCTGAGGCTCTAAAAACAGACTTACCTACTGGAGCTCCTTCCTTCTCTCCCAGTACAGGTGCACATATCAAGGCCATTGCCCATAGTCGTCCGAGGGATCAGCTGTTTTAGCAGGCTCCTGGGACTGCACACCTGGCTCATGTCTGCACGTGTAACTCACAAAGTACATTTCATTGACAACTATAATCTGTTCTGGCAACACAGGTGTCTGTTTATACATGATAGGTTGCGCCTCAACTTGTCAAGGGCATAAAGGCTCATATCAAATCTGCTGTACAACATCTCGCATCCACCCAGGAATCTTAGAGACAGTGTCATTCAGCAAAAAAAACACATTCACCTGCTAGAGACATGCTTTGCATATACAGAAGTGTGCTTGGGGGAATGGGTGAGGATCTGTCCTGTAAGATTGAGATTTACACCCATCCCCATCATGCAGTGAGATCGAGATGTGTAGGAATCCATGCCACTACCCAAAAATCCCTGTTATTTGTAATAGTAGGTGGCATGACAGCATTGGAAAGAGCAAGCAGAGAGTTTCAGATAAGTATGATTTGATTAGTGTGTCTTAACCTCAATGAAGAGAAACTAAATCCCCAGTTTGTCAAGGCTGCAATACTGAATGTCCACTCATTCAACAACAAATCTTTAATAGTAGGCCAGCTGATTGAAAAGCAGAATCTTGATGTCATTTTCGTTCCGAAGACCTGACTTGATAGCAATGGTACTGACTTAATGAAACATGTCTTTTCAATGTGTCTAGGCTGAACAGAAAGAGAGACTGTGCAGCGTGTTTATTTCATAGTAGTTTATGCACCAAGCAAGTTTCTTATGGGGACTTTTCTATGTTTGAATACCTTGCAATGCATTTCAAGTGTGATAAATCTCTTTGCATGCTGGTTATCTGTCATTTACCTAGCCTTATCTTGGGTGGCTCTTAATGAGTTTGTGGACATTCTCTCTGATATTTTAACTGATTTTAAAAATGTTTCAATAACTGGTGATTATTACATTCATATAAACATGACCACAGAACCTAAAAGCATAGCTGAGTTTGCATATTTCTTCTGTGATGAAATCGGGGCTCTAAAAGAAAACATAGGGCATACTTACCCCCAAAACCTGGACATCAATCCACTGCACTGTACTCTTCAAAGTAATCTATGTTCTGTCCTATCGACCTTAATTCAATGGAGGTCCAAAACATGGCCCCTTCAGGCTCAATGTCACCAGCCTCCCTCAGGATGCAAGAGAAGTTCAGCCAGAAGTGTGAGTTGAAGATCCCCTGGATGGGGGTCTCTGCCAGACACTCCTAGCACCCCCTCGCTAGGTGTGTGGGTCTACCAGTTCTATCTGGCATTCTCCCTCGCCATCAGATCCATCACCATCAGATGATCAGTTGACAGTTCAGCTTGTCTCTTCACCTGAGTGTCCAAAACATGCCTATGCAAATTGGACAGTATGACTAAACGATTCATCATCAAACTGTGTCCTAGGGTGCTCTGACGCCAGGTGCACTTATGAACAACCTGATGTTCGTTATGAACAAACTGTGGTTAGCACAAAAGTCCAATAACAAAGCACCAGTTGGGTTCAGATTAGGCAGACCATTCCTTCCAATTACACTCTTTCAGGTTTCACTGTCATTACAGTCTAAGTCCCCAATAGGACACAGGGCGAGTCTCCTGCATCCCATCCAGGATCTTCAAGAAGGCGAGATACTCTGAACTGGTGTTTGGTGCATAAGCACAGACAACAGTCAGATCCTACCCCCAACTCAAAGTTGAAGGGAACCAACCCTTTCGTTCACTATTCCAACGTACTCAGGCTTCTTTCCCGTCAGAGACGTTACATTCCATGTTCCTAGAGCCAGAATAGGTAGCTGACTTCTGCCTTCGACTGCCACCTGATCTACATTGTACTCGACCCCCACAGCTCCCCCTGCAGGTGGTGGGCCGATAGGACGGCAGACCCATGTCCTTTCTTTAGGCAATGCCAAAGAAATGATTTACCAGTCGATTTACGTTCTCTTTCTCATCTATGGTCACGGACTGTGGATAGGGAATGAAAGAATGAAATTGAAGATGAAATATCTTCCCTGCTAGATATTCCACGGTCAACTGTAAGTGGTTTTATTGCAAAGTTGAAGCATTCAGGAGCAACAGAAACTGAACCACAAAGTGGCAGATCACATAAAGTAACAGAGCAGAGTTGTTGAGTGCTGAGGTGCATAGTGCGTAAAAACTGTGCACATGGCCAAACATGTACCAACACATTTTGGGCAATTCTAGGCTTGCAACTATTTTTGAACAGTTTGGGGAAGACCCCTTTCTGTTCCATCATGACTGTGTCCAAGTGCACAAAGCAAGGTCCATAAAGATATGGTTGGGTGTGTTTGGTGTGGAAGAACTTGATTGGCCCACACAGAGCCCTTACTGCAACCCCATCAAACACCTTTGGAATGAACTGAAATGGATACTGCGAGCCAGGCCTTCACATCTATCATAAGTGCCTGACCTCACAAATGCTCTTCAGGATAAAGGGGCAAAGATTCACACAGACTCTTGTGAAAAATCTTGTGGAAAGCCTTCCCAGAAGAGTGTCAGCTCCATATCAACTCCATCTTGATGTCTGTGGATTTAGAATAGTCATATGAATAATGTCATAAAAGTTCCTGCAGGTGTAATGACCAGCTGTCTCAGTACATTTATTTATATTTATCTCTCAGTACATTAATCTAGGATGCCTCCTGGAGGCTTTCCTGGGGAGGTGTTTTGGGTTTGCCCAACCGGGCGGAGACCCCATGACACACCCATGACACTCTATCGGCTAACTTGGGAACACCTTGGTATTCCCCTGGCGGAGTTGGAGGAGGTGGCAGGGGAGAGGGAGGTCTGGAAATCCCTACTCAGATGGCTACCCCCATGAACTGCTCCGAATAAGCGGCCGATATTAGATGGATGGATGGACACAAGCATCATACTATAACACAATAGTATATAGAAATTTATAGTCTAAGAATATTACCACTAGGTTCAAGGTTCAAGGTTGCTTTATTGTCATTTCAACAGTATACATGGTACAGTACAAAGTGAAATGAAATA
>JAODKF010010227.1:0-24539 GCA_026779585.1 Mormyrus proboscirostris
CGGAGGGGGCGGCGACGGCAAGGGGGGCAGGGGGCAGGGCTGCGGGTTAGAGCTGCTCGCAGGGGAGGGGGCTGCCGTGGAGCTGGTATTACAAAGACGAGCCTTTAACAAAAAAAGGTGTAAAAGGAATTATTAGTATGGAGGAAAAGGGATATCGGCATGATTGACAATAATAACGATAATAATGATGATGATAATAACAATAATAATGTTGTGCAACAGGGCATAATATATTAAATCAAGGAATGAAAAATTGTAAGCTGCTAAAGTGGTTTCCATAGATACAGCTGAAACCTCTTATACGAGTAAATTTTAGCTGCAGTGCAGCAGGCTGACCTGTAGGGAGCGCTGGAGAACAGCCACCTGCGAGGCCCCTACAGAGTGCTGGCCTGCCTGAGGAGAGGAGCGCAGCAAACCCCCTAAAGGAAGAGGCAGAAAGGAAAAACATGCTACTGTAGACTAATGTCAAACCCAAAGCATGTAAAGAAAAAGGAACAGTAAAGGCCTTTTCCCCTGTTAATTGCCAGAATGCTTGAATGCAAAATGTTAATATATATTTTTACTCATGGACATAACTTTGCCTGTAAACCAACATTCACACACAGAGGGGTTGGCAGGGTACAAATTCACATTTGTACAATACAAATTTGTGTGTTTAGCTGTAGCATGTTGATATACATATTATACAGCCAATTTACCAGTTACTGAGGGGAACTTAAATGGATAGTAGGATAGTATGCAGTCATCTGGTGGCCTCCTTGGGGGAGAAGGTGAAACTTGGTTCATGATATGGGGCACAGCGTTGGGGGGGGGGGGGGGTTAGAGGATGGAGCCACAGGGCGAGGCCTACCAGTGGGGGAGGTGTGCATGTTGTTGGCACTGATGAGCGGGGGAGGAGCCCCGACTGGTCGCTGAGAAAACGAGAAGGAAGATGAGGATGATGACGAGGACACAGCAGTGCCGGATGGAACAGGACCCTTCTGCACCCCCGTCACTATGTAGGGGAGGTTTAAAGAAAATAAAATCTGAGACAGTGACTTCATTAGAGAGCACCAAAGAAACACTCCACATGCTCTTCCTCACCTTGTACATCATCATCATCCTCGGTCAGGTCTATCACTGCCCCCGAGCTGTTGGTGCGAGATGCCTATGAGAGAGTCAAACCAAGATTTCACCAAATGGGTCGAGGTCAGACTATATACCTCCATCAAACCATCAGACAGTACAGAAAGTGCGAAGCAGGACGTGGTTGCAGATTCCATCTAAGTAGGGCACAAGCACTAAGTGCCAGGCCGAGTGACATTTGTCCTACAATTCAATGTGCCTTATATTAAAATAAAAATATACAGGGCAATAGTTTAACACATTTACTACAAAAAATAACAGCCCCACTCACCACAAAAAGTCTACACTAGAATGTGCATTTTTTATTAAATATATCACTCCCTGGATGGGAATTTGGAAAAGAATAGCTTGTTCTGTTTATATGTACAGGAGAAACGGCAAATATTCATAAGAAAGCTATTTTTTTATTACAACATATATTAACCTAGATTCTGGTGACTAAAAAAAATCTTCCACTGAACAGTGCCCACAGACGGAGTACAGTATGACGTGTACTGTAAGGGGAGTCAGATAATGGCCAGTGACTGTGCAGCCAGCCCAGAGGCACATCTCAGGTAGCTCCAAACCCTCATCAGATCAGCCCCATATCCTACATCCCCACCAGCCCCGTTCCCTTTGCACTCCACTGCAGTACAGTGTCTCTTCACTGCAAGGAAATACAGTGACAGCACTTTACGAAGCCCAAAGAATTTAAAAGCAATAAAAAAAATACTCCTTGGATGCTGCAGGAAGCCTCAGCATAACACGTCCATTTCACATGGACTTCAGCTAGATGCTTAGGATACTAAGACGAAGCCTAATTTCCTTTTCACAGAAGGAATTTTTTTCTTTAACTCAAGAGAGCAGAGACCATAGACAATGATGCCAAAGCATGTCCAGCATTCCTCTGCTTAAGAAGTGCCTTTGCCTGCAATATGAAGGACGTAAAGGAGTAACCTGACATGGGGGAACACCCTAACCAGCTGTGGTTCCTGGTCACTGATGACGGCGGCTACATGCAAGGGTCACTGCAGAAGGCTGGTTAGAAAATGGTCATGTCTGAAGTATTTATTGTTCACTGCACAAGATGCTGGCGGCTACAGACCACAAAGGCCCCCAACCGCCTGACCCCGTCAGCAGCAGCGCCATTGTCCGTCTGCTTTCCCTGGCACATGTCCTTTAGTGTCCTGGCTCCCACTAATTTCAAACATATGCTCAGAAATCTACAGTGCTGGGGGGGTAAGTGGCCCCTAGAGTCTCTGGAGGGCAAGTCAGGTGAATAGGGTTATTCATACTGATTTGTTCCAACTGTCCCACGTTCTCGGCAAGATGCAGTCATTTAGTTTCGCGCTCAGTAACCCAGTATAGAGTGACACAGGTCCCAAGACCTCCTTGACCCCAGAGTTCAGCACCAAAGCAAAATTGTTTTAGTTAGACCCATCCAACTAAACATGCAGAGGTTTTCTATTTCAAGTACTCCTGTTCCTCTCTGTCACGTTCCACTGTCACCTGGATCCTTACGCTGCTCTGACCTTACACGCGGTCATAGGTTCCGTCAAAGAAAGGCAGACAATAATCAAAAATAAGGGGTTCATTTTAACTGGGATACCCATGCAGCATGGCCTTAGAGTTTGGACAGATAAATAAAAAGTGCTTGTTCTGATACCTTAGGGTTAGGCTAGCTATTTTGGTTCCGCATCCAAAGTGATGTTTGGAACAATGGACTCACTCATTCGATCTGCTATGACAAATGCACTTGACTAGAGCAGCGTTTCTCAACCCGGTCGTCGGGGACCTCCAGACGGTCATGTTTATGCTCCCAGTAAAAACACTGGGTTAGATCATCTACCCATTATCGGTCTTTGCCACAGAACTGTCCCATATGGGCTAATAGAGACAGTAACAGACTAACTGACCCTCATCCAGCAAGGTCCTTCATACTACGCTCGAAGCAGCAAAAATTGTTTCCTATTCGGGTGTTGGAAGAATCAAACTCCACACTGCTACCATTATTCTATCTACATATTCATCTAGCGAGAGCCCAGTCACTCCTTTTGGCTTCCGAAATTTAATGTTATTTCTGTCACTGAGGTATTCTTGCTCGCTGCAGTCAGATCAAAGTTTAAGTATAGCGCCTGAATTCTTCATTCACATCACAAGCATTCTAGGTAGCTTCTCAGAGCCTATTCACGTTAAACACATTATACCACTATTTTGGTTCGGCAGGTTGCAAATTCTCTGTGTGTTTACACAGGCTTCCTCTGCCTTCTACCCCCCTTACGTCAGAAGCCTCCTGTGACAGGTTCACTCTGAACTTGTACTGGTTAAGCAATTATGGAAGATGGAAGATGGATGGATTCTGGAGAGGGTGACCCGGGGCATTTGCACTCTGCAGTCTGCTGTGGTGATCAACAGTTGTTGACACCAGAGTGGTGATTTCCGTACCGTGAGCTACGAGGTCTTAATGTTGGCTTAGCAGTGTCACTTCTGTAAGCCCATTAAGGCCCAAACTCTATAAAAACATGAAAGGGCAACACCCAAGGACGGCACAGCAAGTCTGACCAATTGAATTGACCCTTACCTGAACAGGCGTCTTTGCACTGGAGCTGGAGGGCTGATTATCTGGAGGGGAGAAACAGAGACGTATGAAGACACTCTGCATTGCGGAGGCACTGGGGTGAGACCCCAGGGCGTGGCAGACACACCCCAGGGCGCCCCTTCGATGTGATTTCCCCCCTTTATTTTACAGTTTTATATGACGTATATTCATAGAACTGTTGATTCCAGCCCACAACTACAAAGTATTTTTTTAATAGTCTTGACAGGGCTTTATATTTCGAGACCTCAAAGCTCCTGAAAAGCAAAACATTTAACCAAATTTTTTAATCAAAAAAAGTCCAACACCAGCCAAATGATTTAAAGAATTTAACCCCTTTCCCTTCATGCCCTATAGGAAAACAAATGGTTTTAAGAACACTTGGCAGGCCAGTGTGTTCTCCTTTAATCTGATTTAAAGACCTGCTATATCACTGGTAACTCTGACTTATTACAGTACTACCCCTTGATAATGTCTTTTTCTTCCTCCATAAATGTCAACCTTAAGCTGCAATATCTAAAAAAAAATGAATATGCAATATTTTAATTAAAAAATATTGGGATGTGTGATACAGTCATGCAACACCCACCCTCCCCCCCCCCCACACACCAGCAGGTGGCACCAAGTGAGGACACAATTTTTTAAAAAAACATTTTTTAAATGTTTGTCCTTCCGAAATAAAACTGTGAAAACATCTTTACCTTTTTTTTTGCTTTTGCCCAGGTATGAGCTAGAAACTTAATATCTCCTTAACCCTAGCTCCTAGACCAGATTCTGGTTTTACCTCACAATGTATGGTTTTGTCAAATCACCACACACAAACAATATTATAGGACTATAATAATTCCAATCATTTTTTCTTTTTTTTCCCCCCCCAGAGGACAAAGGTTTTATTCCAGGTGAGAAAAGGCATTTAAGGGAGTGCGGTCAAAGGCTTTCAGCAAAGAAATAAAGAAAAATAACCCAAACCCAGATAAATGTTGAATTAACTGAAATGATCAGCTGATGGCTCACAACAATAAAACTGCAACAATATTTTTAATGTTGTCCTTCAAGTAATGGGGAAATGGGGCACCGACAACTGCTTAAATGTGTTACTGGGTGTTAAAAAAAAAAAAAGCACAGAGTCTGGCCCTAAATCTCAGCACCATTTAACATCGTCACATATGCGTACCTGTTTTTGAGGCCATCGTCGGCCCCGAAGCAGCCGACCCAGTAGACTGACCTCCGGTGGCGGCTGGCCCAGAGGACGCGAACGACGACGAGGTCACCCCCACCACAGAGATGGCCTGTGCGGGCGCGCGCGCGGAGGAGACGGACACACCGGAGGCTGGCGTGCTCACGATTCCACTCCCCCCGGGCGGAACGGCGCGGGCCACCGCGATCGACGGTATCGGGGTCAGGGGTGGCACAGAGGTGGGCGGGGCACTCTTCTGGAGAATGAAAGTAGTGGTCGTCTTTGTTTTGCTGCTGCTCACTGCTGCCAGGGATGTGACAGGGAAGAGTTCTACACCAGTGCTGTGGTTGGCCACCATGGCCCCACCCTGGGCATTAGTGACTGTCAGGGGGAGTTGTATGAGCAGGGGCTGCAGGGGAACTGCTTGGGGTGCAGATCCAGGGCTACTTTGAGGCACGATCCCGCTTGCTGGAGCGGCTTTCAGCATCAGTGCTCCCAGCTGGTTTTGGGAAGTGACGGTTGCCGAGTTAGAGGCAGATGGAGCGGTGCTGGAGGCTGCCGACGTTGTGACGAGTGAGACGACAGGTGCTGGAACTGCTGCACTGGAGGCGAGTAGGCTTGTGGTTGAGGGGGATTTGGACTCAGTTGGACAGGCTAGAGGTGAGAAAAATCATGAATTTAAAAAGTGTAGGACACACTCGAACAAGGTCTGCTTAGGACCATTTAGAAGAGAAACAAAATCCACCAGGGGGCAGCGTGGAGCAGAGCAGACCATTACACATCTTTTGCCAGGCAACTACAAGGGGAGAATCATTTCCATTGGTTCTGTAAATACCTGCAAAACTACAAAAAAAAAAAATGACTCTCCTCCAGACAAATCTCCATCTGAGGATTCATATGTAGAATTTTATTGGAAACTTAAGTTTATTATTAATAATTATTATTATTATTTCATGGAAATAATAATAAACAATTTGTCGATCAGCAGCACTGTGCAGCAGTTAGGGTGGCCTGCGTAAGCTACTTAATAAGCCACAAGATGGGCGATAGGGGTCCAGTGACAGGAGGCAGGAGTTGCTCAGAACAAGACGACATCACCGTCGCTGTGCATTCTGGGAAGGCCCATTACTCCTTCAGAAAATCTCCTTCTCTCCATTTGCGCCACCTCCCTTTCTTAAAATTTGTTCTCCATCTTGGCTATAATTCAAAAACTTGTCAACTGGTTTCAGGCCACACTCTTGTAGGCGTATTATGTGTCAGCCGCCAGAGTTCAGCTTCAAAGGGTTCCTGCCTCATTAATGTAGCTTTAATTGAATTATAGTAATTTCCCTTTTGATGAAAAGGATTTTCAGTACACGCATTTTAAGAACGCCCTATTAAAAAAACCTGCAGCTATAGGGAGGGGAAAAAGCAGCATAAAGGGGAAACTGGCAAGCAGAGAGCATACAAGGACACGATCACTCACCTGTGGAGCTGACAGGATTCGCAGGTTGATTCTGAGCTGCCTGTCTGGACTCTGCAGTTGTCCTGCTTGGGCTGCTGGCAAAAAGGGATGGAATTAAAATTTATGGGAAGCAGCAGAATTTCATATGTACATTTATTAATTATAATGAAGACAACAGCTGGATTTCACCACCAAAGCCCTACTGTATAAAGAGGACAAAGACAGTTTCATTAATCATGCACAAAAAGTAACTTTGCCTTGCTGTTTTTTTCAGTAAACCACTAATGGTACAACAGCAGTACCCCTCACTGAGATTTAATCTGTAGCCTATCAGACATTTACTGCCCGTCTACCTCTATGTCGTCCAAACAGTTGCATTACAATGCTGCTGAACTTCCTTAAACAACAAACATCTCCACCAAAATTTAAGAGAATGTTAGATTGCCATAATGAATATGCTCTGAACAAAAGCAGGGAAATGTATTTATTGCACAGAGGCAGAGCAGGAGAGTGCTGAGGCCAAGATCAAAGCCCATTGGTGGAATGGCCTCTGGTAAAACGGCGCTCTGATACTCAGTGGCGGGATAAAAGCCTGCGACTCGACTGCAGACAACAGTGGTGATCCTGTTCCACGCATATGCCCTCACTCTGGCTCACAATCCTGAATGCACTGTGAACTTCACACGCATGGGGCGGGACCGCGTGGCCCTGCAGACCGTGACCCCCCCAAGGCCGCAATAAAAATGCTTCAAGGCTGCTCAACAGCTTCTCAACAGCGGTTGCCGACTGCCTGAACCGCTTTCCCACCATTTCTGAGTATGAGCCAGGCGCCTGCTGAGACCGGCTTTCTGGCACGGCGATACCCGTTTTCTTTTCCTGCTTGGTCAGCTTATGCGGCCCTTCTTGACCGGATATTAATTTTTTTTTTTTTTGAGCTGTAGATTCATATTGTATCAGTGTCAACGTCAGGTCTTTTGGATAAATGCTCTATTCGGATGTTTATGGAAAAGCAACTTTAGCAAAAATGCTATTAGGAAAATGTCTCAATTGAAATAGATAAATTCTGACAAAAATAAGCAGCAAGGAAGTTATACCTTAACACCGGAAACATAACCTGAACAGCCTTAATATATATTAATGACAAACATGATTATAATGCTTGTCATCAAATGTTTGTTGTTAATGTATATTAAAGCTGTTAAAATGTTAGGATGCTACACTTCCAAGCTACCTGTAAATGTATTGTGGAGATGCAACGAATGTTCAAAACAACACATAATGAATGCTGAAGTAATTATGAAGGTGGCGTTAATATTAAAGCATTAGCGAAGATTGTTGATATTGTCCCAGGCATTTCTAGCTAAGCGTTTTCTTGTTTAGCCATAGGAAGAAAAAACAAACCTTCACTCATTCTTTTCCTGACAGAAAAAAGCGGATCTCTAAATCGATGACCTCCTCTGATTTACGCTTGACAGGCAATCAAAAACGACATTCAGTAATGTGCAGTGTTCAGACGATTCCACGCAACCTGCCCCACACATACCCGCGTTCAGGTTCTTGCCGTCTTTTTCTGCCTGGACTTGGAATATTGCAAAACGTCAGATACAGACTCGCTAATGTGCTGTGATTGTTCCCTTGCTGCACGACCCGGCTGTGCTTCAACTTCAAGTCAGGGGAGGATCGTTTCTGGTACAGAAGAAAGTGATTAATCATGCCTTTAATGGAAAATCAGTTCCAAATGCAGCAGAATATTCTCTAATCCAGACCTGGCCAGAGCCGGGTCGGTCTATATCCAGCCCATGTTGTTATCTTTACTGGCTACAATGGATAACTCCCAGAAAACTTTAACTGAATTATCTGAGTTAATAAATATATAGAAAAATGTAGCAAGTCGACTATTGCAGCTTCCATTGTACATGAAAATAATCATTAAAAAATGGCCTTTCACATGGTGAAGCCTGGATTTGCCCCTCCACGCCAAATAACTGCCCAAGCCTGCCCTAATCACTCTTAGTATGGAATGAGGCGTGTGAGTTTCGCCAGATACTGCCAGACTCATGCTGGCCATGGTACATGATGACTCATCTACCAAACACTGTTCCAGAAAGCTTGAGGATCACATACAGTTTCTGGGAAACCTGAGATGAGCATTCATGTTCTTAGTGAGCAGTCATTTCCACTGTGCTACTCCAGCATGTATTCAATTGTCGCCTAGAGACTTTCTGATAGAGGAATAATACATTAACATCATTGGAAGCGAGAGAGGTCTGCAGATCTTTTTTTCTAGGGCCTGTTAATTGACACTCTGCATAATTTTACAACGTGCTGTTGAATTTTTTTTTGGAGGGAAAAAAAAGACACACTTCTGGGAGGAATGAGCACTTCTCATTTGGACAACACAGCTCCTATTGTGGTCCAGTGACACTCCACTTACCAAACCTGACATGTGCAGTATCAGGAGGTCTTCAGACATTTATCTCGATTGGGGAATGGCGCTGACTCTTTAAAAACTGTATACTGATAAGTTTACACTGGTAGGAAATATTATTTATATTGGGCAAGTCCAGCCACAGTCTGGCACGATTATTTACAAAAGGAACAAAGGTGAGTTTGATTAACTTGCAGTCAAAACAGCATCAACATTGTGCGATTCAAACTATACACTGCAAGCCACAGAAAAATATGACCAAATTCACTGTGCAAAAATCAGACAAGGGAAAAATAAATACTCCTCTATGGAACAATTTTTAAACATACAGCCACACACTGTAGGAGACGTATATAATACACACATAGACATAGTGGAAATACTCAATGTTGTTAAAAGCAAGGGCAAAGGGAGGACATTAGTTTATTACCCTAACAAATTGAGCCGGTCTACATTTACATTCTGGCTAACACAAGAGCCAATTAGTGCATTTTTGTTAGCAGCAATTTTGTCTGCAAATTAACATTTGCCATGTATCTAGAATTCTACACTTTGCATAATCAGACTATGATGTCACACACGCACAAATTCACATGCCATTACTTATTAAATGAATATTTCGTCATTTAAAAAAACTAAACTTTTGTAAATGACCACAGTTGACTGACTCCAGAACTCTTCAAACAAAAATTTCCTTGCAATCTGTGTATTCAGTCTCAGTTTCAGTGAGGCGGCTACTATTCCATGCAAATTCAGTCGTGAGTCACTATAGGTTTGTGGGAATGAATAAACACCACAGATGAAGAGGCGAGAACCGAGACCTTGTTTGCAGCCACTCTTCCCATCAGGTTTATGCTGGCCGAAGCCTAACACTGACTGGGGCACACAGCTCCTGCGGCACTGAGCACGAATGCCCTCACAAAGTCGTTTATGTTTCCATTTCACTAGCATTCATATGCAGCTAGGTTTCAAAGCAGCACCACTGCTCTCCTGACTATGATTAAACATGGATTTCACATCCTTCAGTCCTGCCAGCAATTCATTTTTTTTTTGTCCACTGGGTTGACTTTGCAAGCAATTCTGTTTCTCAGCATTATGAATCAGATACTGCCTCTAAATATTACATTCCTTCTGTGCTGTTGTGCCCCCTCATGTGGAAAAGTTAAGAATAGCAGTTTTTCCTTTTTAAACTTTCAAAACTGTAATAAATGATTTTTCAAATTGATGCATTCATTTTCTAAAAAGCACCTTCAGTACAAAACAAGGTCCTGCAGACCTGGAGTTTGACGCCTGCCAATGGTCTGTCATGTACAGAAGTTCTGTGTCATAACACAGACCATGAGAATGAAAGCTGGCTGGTCATGAAGGGGAAATACTAAATATCAGTGACATATAATCTACAGGATTCAGGGTCAGCAGCGGCACTGTAGATTTTGGTTTGTTTTGAGGTACCTATTAAATATTTTTAAAAGATGCTTGCATTCTGTACTAGTGCTTATTTTTATAATTAAGGTGTTCAGCCCTTCCACTTACAAAAAACATGAATGTTTTGTTGTACAACAGTTGTAAAAACATACAGGTATCCATCGATAATGTCCTGTCATGTAACGCACGATTATATTTACGTCAGGTCCATACCAAATAATATACATTGAGACGCCTGACATTGGACACAGTATGTGTGTATCGCTCAGTGTAACAGGTGCAGGAGAACGGGCAGCCCTGTCAGCCGTGTAATGACCCACAGTGCACTAACTTGTAATACAGCATGCACATAAAGTACTTGTAATAAACAAGCTACAATAAGCGGATATGAAAAATACAGTACCTATACCATGCTATTTTATTGCATAAGAAGAAATTTATTGTACAATAAAATATTTCGCCACATCTTCTTTCGCACCTCGCAGTGTTCTACTGTGCACCTTTTAATTTCGTAGTGCAACCTCTGTCTCTTATTCTTCTTTAAAACTTAAGTCCAATTTCTTTTTATTATGAAGTGTTGTGATTTGATATTTACATTATTTGCTGCAGGATACTGTGTAGGCGATATGATCTCAAAACAATATCACGATAGAGTGAATCTCAAGTATTAAACAATTATTTTGTTTTTTTGCCCTCATATTTCATTGACAAAGTTTGTACTGTGAATATGCTCAACTATTAAAGCTGGGGTATTTTTTTTTTAATGAAAGACTATATATCTTTATAATTTTAAAATAACTGAAAGAAACACACATATAAACCATTTTGGGTTATTTGTTGAACAACATAAATAGTTTGAATTTCTAGCAAACAATATAAACCATTTATAGTGATCACTTCTCTGGGTGAAATTGATCACTATAAGCAGATCATTATAACAAGTTTGTTTTCTTTGTGTCTCAGGCAGATTACCATGTAATTGACACTTGTATATTTATTACATGAAAATAAGGTAATAAAACGGATAGAGTAGCTATTTACTGACTCAAAATACAGTACAGCTGTTTAAAACCCTTTTCTAATTACAGTAATGCACAAATTACTCAACTGTATAATTTACTATAACACATATAATAATGTAATGTAATTCTGTTTTACGCTATTAAACTTTTAAGCTCTTTACTGTCTCATCTTTATTCCTCTTGTTGCACTGAGCATGTTTAAAATAAAAGAATTTCCCTTGGGATAAATAGAGATCTTCTTATCTTAATAAGCACACTATGATACAGTACACTACTGTACAGAAAATATAGCTTATTGTAGTTTCAGTGCTGCATTTCATTGGCTGATTTTTGGCAGTTTCATAAACGTTGATGATTCTATATCCATAATTGAGAGAAAATTACTTTATTTTTCCTGTCATGTTTTCTGTGCATGCAGCATTAGTCTCAGGTAGCTAGTCAGAAGCAGATGGGTGACTGCAAGGCAAAGTAGGCAGGGAAAGAATTTTTTTCCCCATATGTTATGTATAAAAGATCCAAAATGAACACTTTAAGCAGAGCATTTGATTACTATAAGTTTGCTGACAATAATCGGACCACGAGCAAGGTATGCAATGCTGCCATGCAAGGCGCCAACCTGCTCACCGGGAGCAATTTGGGGTTCAGTGTCTTGCTCAAGGACACTTTGACTCTGACTTGTTCTGAATATTGAGGAGATGGTTATTTAACGGTGTATCGTGAAATAAAATTGATAGGTTTTTGTCTGATATGTAGCTGCTACCTGCTGAGCAAGAGATTACAAGAATTTCAATAAACGCTGTGAATGCATTTTGGTGTTGGAGGAATAAGAAATATAGCAAAACAAAGCATATAGCTTTCTTATCGTCTTCACTTGAATAGGCGTTGTATTGTAATTATGATTTCCCAACTCCCTAGTCGGATCTTCCGAATAGGACTTGAATGCAGCATTCATAGACTAGACGGGGCGGGTCACGTGACAATACATATAGTAGTAAGGGGACAAGACATGAACACACACTAAACTATTAACATTTTGTTTAAGTATTAACAAAATAATAAAAAAAAAAAAAAGTAACAGACAAGGGCAAGTTTACATCGATTCGAGGTTCTGAATGTTGGTTTTGATTAATTTTCAATTAATTGTAAAGTTGTAGTACTGTATGGATATTACAGTACTGTACTTTATGCCTTGCCTCTCCCCTATAACTGTGAATATATGCCCAAATTGACTTGCGTCCAGTGGCCCCGTTCCAGATGCGAATGCGAGTTGATAGATACCTGTACAGTATAATATTGGACTAACAGATGCAAGCCAAATCTTTGCAGTAGAACATAGATGCAGGTTATATGCTTACGTCACATCTTAGGCCAACCTGCTTTGTTGGATAACCATAACAAATGGCTAAAAAAAAAAAAAGACATCTCTTTCAAATCTGCACTCTTACCGTGACACGGGAGTGGCACTTGATGTGGAAACGGACGTCGTGGGAGTAGCGGAAGCAGTGGATGAGACCTAAAATGAAAGCATGATAAATCACAGATCATCTAACAAAATGGACTGACTTGGCTTCATGAGATATCGTTTCCTTACACCTTATGACAATTACCCCTTTTGCATGTAGGCGCCTGTTTTCATATGTTGTGTACAGTATACAGTCCCATCAAACACAACAAATTAACAGCAAAGGCATAGGGAAATCACTTTAGCTAACTTTAGTCCCATTAAACAACATATTTTCTAAGTTCCTTATTGGACGCAGATTTGGATATTTTCAGCTATTCACTGACCACAAAAAATGACAATATTAGGCCTCCCCAAACGACGGTTTAATTTTAATTCACCACTAGGTGGTGATGTAACATAAAAACTAATCACAATTCACACAAAGCTCATAAGGTGGCACTGCAGTATCATCTTCAGTAGAAAGAAAACTTGTTTTATAAGATAATAATTTGACGAAAACTGAATTGTTTATTATATTATTAAAAGTAAGGAAACACTAGAGCTACCAAATCATCCGAAAATGCTTAGCCCGAATACTACGAGTTTTACGGTAGTAAATTTATTTGCTCAGTGTTTTAAAACCAAGTTAGTCAAGGTAAAAAAAAAGAAGATAAATTGAGTTTTTAGATCGATATATACTGAGTAGATTGACATCCTTTGAGACAAAGTAGTGAAATATACAGAAATCCGTCATTTCACTATTTGGTGGCGGTAAAATTAACCGGCAAGAAGTTTTACCTCTGCAACCGCGTCCCAAATTTTACCACTCTCTAGCCCCAGTCAGCAAATTGTGTTGCCTACCCCAAGTCGGTAATATATATGTAAATACACACACACGGCATTACCGTAATACCAGTCAAGCACTGGCCAGTACCCCCCACCCTGCCGGATGACAGGGTTGTCAACTTCTCTCGCATCTGGCGTAACTCTTACTCTTTCTGACTTTCACACTCCCACAAGAATTGTTATGGCAAATCTAAATTATTACATTATAAACATGAAATTAGCTACATCAAAAGTGTTGGGGTAGTTTGCAAACCCTACAGACAAATGACAATCAATAAAACTGTTACATATACATGTAAATGCGTGAGCAGACTTTTCGCGAATTGAAAATCTCACGCCAGCCAGCTAACCAAAGTTGGCAACCCTGAATTAATATCCCCAAGATGGGATGTCTGATAATAGTCTTACGTACTGCTATATCGCGATTCTCATGATAACTTTACTGAGTTTTCAACTATGAACGGACACTTTACGCAAGTTTCCTTTTTACTGAGAGGCAGCATCTCTGCTCCGTTGTTCTTTGGACGAGCCATTTTTTGTTGGGTTTGCCTATACCTAATAAACTGGCTCTAATAAAATTTTCCTCACTTGTACAGCATTTCGGACAAATGGGTCTGCAAAAGGAAAATGAATGAAACGTCAAATAAAATATTTTGTGTTTAGGATGGATAATAGGGGGAAAAAATAACTAGATGCTGTTGGACCGACAACAATGTATTCCCAAGACAGCCATGTGACCCTCTGCCCCCAGTGAATCCTTTCTCCTCCTACACCCCAACCTGTACAATATCTAGTCCCTCTACACGATTCCCACAAAAACCAGCTTTGTGTAGCTTTGAGGCAGTCCTCTCAGGCGCCGCAACGGTGTGGCGCTTTTTCAGCTTTCACGTAATCCGTTTCAAAATGAAATTGCATATTGTTTTTCATCTATTTCATGTTTTTGTAAGATTGTAAAAAAGTGTCATACTTCTTCTGTTCCTGTGTTAACAAGACCAAATGTAATCTGTAGGTGCTCTTCTCTTGTGTGGCATTATTTCAGTTTTTGTATGTGTCTCAAAATGTGTCTTCAAAGTTTGAAAATGATCCAAAAATACATGAGTTATTTCTGCTAAAAAAAAAAAAAGAAAAAAGTCTATGGCTGCCCTTCTCTTAGATACCACCATGTAGCGCTGCTTTAATTATGGTGTGATTTCTCTCAAGATTTGATCAGTCCTAGATCTCCATCCATGACTTGGTCCCAAAACCATATCTATTCCTCTTTCATGGAATTCAATTATTGTTGTGTCACAGACTCCACTACCCAGCAAGACGAGAAATTTTAAGAACTTAAATTAAAACTAAAACTAAGACTAAAAAATCTGTATGTAATGTGCTGATGCCTTAAGAAATTGAAAGAACCAAATCTTTAAACAATGTGCAAATAAAATATAAAATTTCAACACTCAGCCCATAGCTTTCCTACACAAATCTCAATATTCTATCCACACTTCTGAGGTTTGGCATACACATTTTAATAATTTTCCTAGAAAATACTTACTAGCAATTTTGCTGATCAGCATATTATCATATTGCAGTTACAATCTTGACTCACTTGGAGCAATTCTACAAAATACATTTTTAAATGAGAAAAAAACCCTCAATACAAAATACTGAGCATGACTCCCTGCTGATCAGTTGCTTTTCTCAGACTCACCTCAGGTTTTTTGACGTTCGCTTTGGTTTGATTGGCAGCTCCAAATTTCTTGGCCAGTCGAGCAATTTTGGCCTAAAAAAAGTCATGAGCATAAAACACGTAAATAAAAAGCAAACCATCAGTGTTGAAAAAGCACACAGCATACAGTCTCCTGTCCAAAATATTGAAAAACAATCTTTAATATTCCTGTGCTATGCGGATCACAGCTAGCTAATAACTAATACGCTGAAATTATATAAACAGATTATATACAAGGCAATTGTATTTTTTCTTGGCACAGAAGACCAAAACAAATTAGAAAAGTGTTTTTAAGAAATATTTCAGACCAAAAACAGCTAATTTTCTGTTCAAGGGACATATGACATAGTGAATGGTCAGTCACAGAACAAACTTTTTGTGTGTAAAAAGTTGACAATACAAAAAGTACCAGCGTAATGGCTTGTGTGAAGGGCTTAAGTGGCAGACTGCATAGGGTGACAAGGTGCTCATTCTCTTTCTCTAAAATGACTGGACTACACTAAGTACGCCCTATCCTGCGGACTTAGTGCTATAGGCAAGCAAGATGTTGCCGATACCTGCAGCGTGTTGAGTGTGTGCTGATGCTTCGTGGCACAGTCCATCTTCTCCACCCTCTCCCTGAGCTCCTGCAGGCTTCTGTCAAAAACAGTGAGCTGCAAGACTCGAAGCTGTTCCTCTACGAGCTGCTGCACCACCTGCATACAGGAGGAAGAGACCGCTTCAGCAAAGGAGTGGGTGGGGCAGAATTATACCGTGTATTTCGGTTCACTGGAATATAAATGAACACAAATGAAGAGAAAAACAAATGAAGTTTCCTCTACCAATCGTAAACACACCTTCTCAAGCTTTAGTCGGCGGCCTGCATCTGCGCTGATTTTCAGCTCCAGTTGGGCCTCAAGTTCCTCGCCATCAACCTTCTGCCTCTTGCCTCCTCTTTCTACCACATCCAGCTTTCCATCTGTTGACGTGTCTTTGGACAAGACACGCTTCAATCCTACCTGGACTTCACAGTCCTCACCTGCCGGTTGAATGATGGTGTGACTGAGTTATGAGCAGGCAGACTATCGAGGTTATACAATTCAAGAGATTCGAGAGTTCTAGAAGCTGTGTTTGATATGCAACAGAATCAGACACTCAGTATATAGATGAACATGCAAGTAGCTACTTGCAAGCACTGTTTTGCACATCACAAATTTTAATAGACTGACAAGATCTAAGCTTTACAAACATCAAGAAAATGGGCAACTAGCAGGCAGAACTTGCTCAGACCTAGCCTTGCTTACAACCCTTAAATCAAATATTCAGAGGGTCAACAGGCGAACCACTGAGTGACATGAACTCTTCTTTTATATACCTGAAGTCAACGGTGTAGGAGAGGAGGAGGAAACATGGGGATCATCACTACTCTGTCCTGAGCCACTCGTCTCAGTGTCCACCTCCATTTTCTCCACTTTTTGCTCTTCATTCACTTCCTTCTCTTTGGTTTCATCCCTTTCTGCTTGATTTTCATCCTCTTCACTAAGGACCAGAAATCCCTCCTTCACCTCCTGATCAGGCTCAGGTGTGTGGGATGAAGATGGTGAGGGGGTGTTCAAAGGGAGGCTGGTCGTTTTATCATCTTCAAGAGGATCTGTTGCCAAGGGGGGTTCGGTAACCATGGGCTTCTTGGATAATTTTTTGTCCTTTGTGGTTTGTTTTTCTCGTGTCTTCCGAGTTGAATCTGTGAGGCCTACATAAGGACCCTTAGACGGTTTATCAGGCTTGGCGTGGCCATTCTGAAATGAACAGCATTGGGGAAGTCAGTTTCATAATTAGGTAACATTACTAAAATACAAATTTACAAGGCCCCTCGCAAGCCATTGTTCTAACCAACTTTTCACCCCCCTATTAAAAACATCAACAAACCTTTTTGTTGTTGACAAGTGATGCAGCCGCTTCTCCTTCCTTCTTTAGCTCCCCCTTGTCACTTTTCTCATCTCTTTTCCCATTTTCACTAACAGCAGAAGCCTCCTTATGCTGCCCCTCTTTCTCTCCATCTTTTGGTGACTGTGGTGGAGTTGAGGTCAGGGGAGACTGGGCCTTCGTCTCTGAAGAATGGCAAGGTGGGGAGGGGGATAGAGAGAGCGAGAGTGCTAGGGGAGAGGGGGAGCGAGATGAGGGGAAGGCGGCATGACTTGTTTTTTGGCCGCTGTCAGTGGGACTTTGTCTCTCTTTCTCAGAGTCTGGGTGATCTTCCCCTCTATGGTTTCCATTCACCAGAGGAGGTGAGGGATGGGAGGTGCTGCTTGCAGTAACGGTCGAGGAGGAAGGAAGGGAATTATGCAAGAATTCCAGTTGCTGCCGATCACTGATTTTCATCGTTTTTCGTGCTCGAAACACTTTCTTTTGGGGTTCCTCTGCTACTGCAACTTCCATATTTTCCACCTGGTCGAGAAGGGAAAGCAGGTCGTCTGTCATTCCATGTAACCAGAATTTACACAATAAGGCAGAACTATGCACAGTGAACGAGAGAAAACCAAGTTCAGTTTTGGTGATCAATTTATAAGCCAAAAGATATATATATAGATATATTTTATAAATAAACTGATGTAATTTTAAATTGCCAACACCAGGGGGAGTCAAAATACATTGAATGTTACATTGGGTCTTTCTAGAAGCTTCTCTTTTTCAACCCCACCCCAGAACACGCTGTCTGAGAATTTTTTATTACCCCTACATAAGTGAATTAATTTAGTAAGAAAGCATACTAAAAATTTATTCCAATTACTCAAGATCAGAATTAACTTTAAAGAGTCAAGGTTAGCCAGAGAATATGAAACAGGTTAGGGAAAAACAAATTTATACTCCTGTTCAGCTGCATGTCTGAATAACATGTTAAATCATCCATCGATAAGCCTCATGAACTCAAAACCCTGCTAAAAACATTTGAAAGCATTGCAGAACAGCCACACCTACAGCTCACAACTCCTCCCTCTTATACAGTCCCCTATGCTCTCATTGGTTATCTCCATCCAGCAAATCAGTGGAGCTAGCTGCAAAATTCACCCAGCAACAAAGGGCAGATATTACGTAATGTTCACGTGTGTTCTCTAGCCCAGAGCTCGTCAGCTGTAGTCCGAGATGGCAACGGCATCTTGAGGGCCCTGCGTAAGCCAAACGCAAAATCCCCTAAAATCAAATCGATCAGATTGGTTTACCTCTGCAGAGAGATCTTGTAGACAAACCAGAAAATTTGCTGAACCACAGTCTTACAAGACACAAGTTGAGCAGTCTTGTTTCGGATATTGTTAGCACTTCTCATACCTTCACTGAAATGCGAAGAGTTTAGCTAGTTATACCACTTGTGTCTCCACAGGACATAGAGACATTTGCACAGGTGTCTAGTAGTATGGTGTTCAATGGTCAATTGGAATAGCAAACAAAAACTTGTCATCAAATTCCGGCTTCAGACGATGTCATGCAAAACTACACTAATTAAACTCAGGTTAGCAAAACTGGATTGGTGAGAAATTAAAGGACTTAACATGAGACACTGCCCAGTATCATTGTCTGATTTAGCACTGTTAGAAACAATACTGGAATCCAGTCTGCAATAAATCTGGAATATTTTGAAGAACACCTACAGGTAGCCAAATCCATAAGGACCAAAACTGCAAGAGACAAGTGAAAATTACAGCAAAACCTCCGCTGTAAGTCAGCAGGAGGGAGGATAAAATGCAGTTCCAGCTGATAAGTAGCAAATTTATTGAACGCAAAAATGGTCTCTCCTTTCCTGAATCGATAATGCATGGTATTTTTTTTTGGTTAAATATAGGATGACTAAGTGAAGCAGAGGATTGCACTCTTCTATAAACCACCTCTGGAGAAACTCAAAAATCATCATGCCTATTTTAAGGAATAGCGAACAGCAAAATGTAGACCTACACTCGTAACAAACATGATGTCGAGTTATGAGCCTTAGACTTCAGCAAAGCACCCTAACCTGTATTCTGCAAAAGGTATGGCTGCAAAAATGGATGAACTATAGGAAATAAACATACTTTGAGTAACCCCATCTGCCTGATGATAGGCTCATCCGAGTGCACAAGCCACAGACAGCAGCTCCCTCTGTACAGTTTCCCTTGATTTCCTGGCTCTCCAAACCAGCGTTATTGCATGTCACCCAAGAAAATATCAACAGAAGCACTATTAACGAATATCGAATAAAACAGGCAAAAATAAGTAAATACAAAAGAGCCTGAGTGCCACTTTGAATGTGGAATTGGATTAGTTTTGTTTTGTAACACAGCCAACCAAAGTACCACAGCAAGGTCGAGGGATGACTATGAGCCACAGTCCCAAAATGCCCTTTACCATTGTCAGCCACCTCCCCACACATATTAGAGGATCTAACATCTATTGTATAAATATCTTTATACATATATTAATACGCATAGTTGTTTTTGCTTAAGAATTCGTAAGAAATCATTTATGTATTAACATTAAATCATTCAAAATAACTATATACCGAGGACGTTGTAAATACAGACACGCAGTAGGTTATTCATACTGGGTGTGACTGAACTAGTAATTGCTCAATTGCAATTGCTGCACCTGACTTATAAGCCATCTTTAATCTTAACTAAATTAACCATAATAAATTAGGGCTATAACCAAATCAGTTGGATGCTTATAAAAAGACATCTATTTATCATTGTTGATGGGGGGATGACCAAAACGTATTCAGGGAACGCAGTAAGGAATACATAGCATAGCTACTGCAGAACAAAGTCTGCTGTGCTGATAAATGGGACATACTAGCTAACCGTGAAGCAAAGGCGAGGCACATAGTGATTGTGATTCTGAGCACAGAGCTAATGTAAGGCAGGAGCCTCCAGCACATTTGTCTCAGGTTTTCTCCTTCAGAGTAGTGTGTATGGGGGTAGGAGGGGCAGAAGAAGTGAAGGTCACTATGTCGAGAGGCCAAGCGCTTTCAAGGACCATCAGTACTAAAATAAAGAAGTTGCGATTGAAAATACAGAACAGTTCAAAAATGGAGACACCAGCTCAAGCAACAACTGCTCCTCAAACCCAAAACATCTTATCCTGCTGACATGCAATCTTTCAGCCAAACTTGACCAGAAAAATCAACCAAATTACATTCTCCCCTCTTCCAACTCAGTAGTTGTCAACTGGCCGATTGTGATCGACAGGTCAATCTTTAGGACATTCCTAGTCGATTGTGACAATAATTCAGTCATCCTGACAACACCCCTCCCCCACTTAGCAGCGCATACTGAGGGCCTCCGCCCCCAGCACAGTAGCGCCGCAGACTACTCTCTTTGTAAAAGTAGCTCTTACTGTAACAAAGGTTGGAAGCCTCTGTTCTAATCTATAACATTAACCATTCAAGACTATTAACTTTATTTGATCACAGGCAAATGTGGAGCCAAAAAAAAAAAATTCTGATGTAGCTTGTTACAGGAAGGAAGCAAAGGTTTTGTTTATTTTGTTTGGTCTCCCTAACTCCGTTTGAAACGTACGTTTATTTTGCCAGATACCATTTAAGACGTACACAGCTCCTACTAATGGACTTTCAACCACTACCTTTAACAACTCAAGGAAAACAGAATCCTATTGAACATTACCCAAAATCACACGCAAACTGTCATTCTACATCTCCAACAAAAAAAGTACAAGTAAAGTCCAAAGTACTCATATGACTGTACTAAAGGGAACACATTTACTTTCAGACAAGACTGAAGTCAATCACCCATAATTCCATCCAGTTCAATGAGCAAATACTTTCATTTGAATTAAAAGAACAAAAAAGCATGTCTAATTTTTGCTCAAGACTCCTTAAGAAATAAAAATATGTATTAACTTTAAATCATACGACATAAGCATAATGTTGCATAAAATATCCAGTCTTTCGACATTCCCTAACAGACAACAGATCATAATACAATCATCAGCATAATTAAGACAAATACCATATTTTTGCATGCCTGTATATAGCGGTAGGTGCGGTAAGAACCGTTGAGTGCTGTCGGTAAGTATATAGAACTTTGATATTTTCATTGTCAGTTGGACAAATGGGGAAATAAGTGCAAAAAGCCTTGTGGTGAACAAAGGAACTTGCAACGGCTGGAAAGCATGGCTTAGACAGGGTTGTACCAAATATTGTTTGGTGGGAGACCATTCTGAATGATCCAAGATGAAGCAATCCAAAACATTTTGGAAGTAAAATAAGCACACCCTCCAAGAGAGATTCATTAGTACTATGCAGAAAATCTTATATATCTGCTTGCATTTTCACAATCCCACATTCACAGCAGTATTTGGTCCACCCCCAAAGCAGACACACAAACGGACACACTTCAAGCCTTTATCACACTGAATACCAGACTTACTGTTAACTTATCACAAGTGCTGCCAAACACACACACACACACACACACACACACACAAACCCCTCTAACTTTCTTACAACACAGTAAAGAAAACCTTTATTAAAACACACAAGCGCAGACTTGTGCACACCCATCCCCCTCTTTGTAAAGCAGACTGAGTGGAAAGTTACAGCAGAGTATGGACTGTACCATTTACGACAAAGGATGGGGGGGGATTTCTCAACTGACAGAGAAGTGAAGTTGATATGTCACTCTTTGTTACTCAAAGGTAAAGAACAAGATCACACACACACAACATTCAGATAGGTATTTCCATTTGCCATTAAACACATTTCTAGATGCTTCTAAAACACAAAATGAGCTGTAATTTTACACTCCTTCCAAATAAAGTCTGCATAAATTTCCACTTACCAGAAGCTTTCAGGGCAAAAATAAACGTACAAAAATATTAATAGAACTTCAAATAACACCCTTTCCTCCAGTGCGCCACATCTGCTAAACATCGGTATCTATGATTTCGGGAATAGATGAAAAATGCACTGAACAAGGGTTTGCATAAGTCTCATAGAAAGAAACTATTAAGTATATAAACACTCAGTGGTAACGTGAGAAGGCATACTAAACACTGAGTAAGCTCTCTGGATTCTGAAAGTCTGGTTTAATAGTTGCACTGTCACTACCAGTTATATTAAACTGAGTAATGTACAGGTTAATTTGATAACCAATCAAGTAATCATTTATATATAATATATACATATATAAAACAAAATCAATATATATTCCGACTGGTCAGGGCAGGAACCAGCCCTGGATGTGATGCCAGCCCATTGCATGGTATGCAAACTCACTCACACATATGGTCAATTCAGGCACTCCAAATCACTTCAGTTGCATGTTTTTGGGCTGTGGGAGGAATCCGGTGAGTCTAGCATAAGCCCTCACACACATGGGGAGAACATACAAACAGCACACACACACAAAGAGCTACCCAGTGCATCAATGTGCTGTCCTCAAAACTAGGCCTACACAATGTGCACTGCAAATATTGACAGTGCATCTTTTGCACGTGATTGTTACATCAAAAGAACCACGAGTCAGCTGATTTGAGACCATCGATGTTACGCCAAAACATCTTTATTGTGGTACAGGAGACAAAAAAAAAAAAAAACTTAAGGTCTTAATGTTCGTTCCATTTCGACATTATCTGGTACATGTGGAAAATAGAGTCGAAATTTTACAGCCAACGCATTTGCATGAGCTCTGCATGCACTCTTCAAATAAATCAGAATCATACTCATCCTTGCTGTTTGACTCACTCAGTGATAAATTTCTCACAAATGTACCATGTTAACAAAAATGACTGAAGGAGAAAAGCAAACTAGTTACCAAAAGACAATTATCTTCAGGTCTATGGAAATAATTTGGATTCCACAGAAACCATATTGAGCAAAAGTAAGTAACTTGACAGCACTGCTTTGTGCCTGTTGACACAATGGTTGGCAACACCACCAACTTATTTGGCAAACACTATTGGTAGATTAACTATAGTCAAAAAGAACTTCTTTTGGGTATTTTTTTCCCCTTTCATAAACATCGCAATATTTATTGCAAAAATTTTAAATATCATAATGAGACCTTGTTCTAACATCATATCAATATCATACAAACTTACTGAATACATTCATTAAAAAAATATGACTACGTATTGTATTATTTATCATGCGGCCAAGGGACAGTAAGGCTTCATTTTAGTGATAATTACTGGAATTGTCGAACAAATTAAACTAAATTTATGTCAAAATGATGACAAAGGTAGATTAGGCTACTGCAGGAGGCTGAAGGGCACATAGACTGCAACTATCTATGGCCAGCCACGCATTATCGGGTCGGTGAATGTCTTCTTTAAAGATGCTGTTGCATTGCAATCATGCTAATATTTTTTGCGAGTTCAGCGATGACTGCATTTCCATTCACTTTTAACGTGAAGTACTCCCACAAAACTGAGGCCTTTCACTCTTTATTTGGACCCTTATCTGCTATGCTCAGTCTTCCTTCTGCCATAATGCTGAGTAATCAAGGCACGGTTAGTTTGAGTAATCATGACAGCTCTATTTAAGGCAGTGGTTCTCAATCCTGTTCCTGGCGCCCCACCTGCCAGAATGTTTTCGTTCCTGTCCTACCTTAATCAGGCTTATATGCTCCTTAATAGGCTAAAGCCGGTTTCAGACCGAACGCGGCATGCACTATGCTGCGTTCTGTGCCGCGCACCACTCATGGAACTTGTACGAGCTCTGTGGTCAGATGAATTTTGTTGAACTTTGACCGCTGTGCTTGCATTGTCGCGCGATCAATAGAAACAAGGCACTGAACTGGGCACAGAAAACGAAATGGAGAAAAAAAACTTATATTGTCCGTGTCCGAGTTCCCAGAACTATATCACACAAGCATAGAATCTTCTTGAATGCAGAATATACATCGTCGCGAGCCAAAATGACTGGAGAGAGTTTTGAAAACCACGTCTACTCTTTGTGCAGAAGCCTTGCGGCAAGCGCAGCACATGCAGCGTTCGGTCTGTAACCAGCTTTAGCCTATTAAGTTCCATATAAGCCTGATTAAAGGTAGTGTTGAAATGAAAACATTCTGGCAGGTGGGACGCCAGGAACAGGATTGAGAACCACTGATTTAAGGGATGACGCTGATCTATAGTCCGGAAATTACGGTATATAAGGCGCACCTGAATATAAGCAACAGCTAAATTTGGGGGAAAATACAGATTGTTCCATATATACGCCGCACCCGACTATAAGCCGTAGGTGTTTTAATGTTTAATTACCGTATATAAGGGTTCCTGCTACCACGGAGATTGTCGGGAAAGAGATGACTGTTTGGGAATGCAAAGCGTCCCATTTATTAACAAATCTTTCAATCAATCAAACTTTGCAGTAAACTA
>JAODKF010010272.1:0-24514 GCA_026779585.1 Mormyrus proboscirostris
AGTGCGCCTCAGCAGCCAATTTAAACATGTGTGGTCAACAGTGCACCTGTGGGACCGGGGTCGTCGTACCAAGGATGGGCGAGTTACTGAAGCAGAAGAGTAGTTCCAGCCTAGCTAGTCCACACGTATCACGCATTTCCAAATGCCTCCAGAAGGTGGCAGTGTGCAGCATTTTCCATGATACCATAGCATGTCTCCCCAGCTCTGTCTCCAGCTCCCTCTCGTCATCTGCCTGGGTGTCCTTGCCTCATTTACAGTCCGCACGGCTGTCTAGCCACCATATGCCATTTGAAGCGAAAGGCTTTGCTTTCCTGTTCTTATCTGGCTGCTCTTCATCTGCCTCATTTCTGCGTTATCTCCTGCCCTCTTTTTCTCAGTGGACACACACACACGCACACGCGCACACACACATGCACAGACAGAATATGGCATAATCTCTTCCTTATAAAAGGTTTCTGATATGAAATGATCTGGGATTTGATTTCATGAGCCTTCATGCAGAGTCTGCCTTAAAGACTTGGGCTCGTAAGTGATTTTGAAATATCCAGAAATCCTAATGCCTAACAGTGATTTTTTTCTATAAGCCTTTAAAATGTAATTTCCTATAGAAGATAATTACTTGTTTATTCACACTCTGTCTTACCAAAGATGTTAAGGGCAGGGTTTTTTTTCCAAAGATCTCTAGAGACTGTTTCCCCACCCTTGTTTTCACATGCGTTTTGCCTGACTTGCACTAGAGGGCTGTATGGATATGCGGAATACTCACTCTGAATACTCAGGGGCTCTGTGTGGGAATTCAGATCTCTTGTGTTGCAATGATCTGTAATTCAGCACGTAGCATATACCTGTGTGTTTGTTATCGAGTACAAACGCTCGGATGTCGCATGCCCTGGTGTGTAGTAGGAGCACTGTTACAGCAAATTTGAATTTAATTATTGATATTGCATTTTTGTACACAGACTCATTTAATGAACACGCTGCCCATTAATTTTAGGTCACACCTTATCACAAGAGCATCACTGAGTGGCATAATTGAGTCTGTCACTGGATCACCTATGCAGCTTGTATAGTGTATCTCCTTAATTGAGGTCTAGTGTTGGTCTCTGAACTTGAACTTTCCAGCTTCTCTTCACTTTTGTCTTACTTCTGGGACAATGAGAGCTTCGCTTTTCTTCAGCTTCCTTTGCTCTTACTCTGGTTTAAATGCAGCAAGAATTTACTTGCGGATTTTTCTGATCGCAGTGACCACTTTTTGTCACAGTTGTAGCATGTTAGCATTTGACTCATAAGAATGATATTCATTCTTCTTGTTTGACCAGACTGAGGTTCAGTGACTGAGCGTTGGAAGATGGATGAGCCGCATCCTTTTTTGGCTGACAAACGACGTACGGAGCAAACTGGCGTTCAGCCGCTGTTAGGGGGCTGCAGATGACCTTGCATATTTTTGAATGAGTAACAAGCGAAGGAAACGACGGGGAAAAATGGGTCCTGTGAAACCATGGCAATAAACAAAAGCACCTTTCTGTGCGGTGGCTGAATGCAGTGTGTTATTTTTTTTCCTTTTTTGAGTAGCTACTGGCAGGGAAGTGTAAAAGCTAGCCCGAAATCACTTGAGATTCAGTTTATCGTTACACTAGCCTGAAATGCCTGCCATCCATCCATCCATCCATCTTCTACTGTTAATCCTGGGCTGGGTTGTGGGGGCAGCAGTCTGATGCCCAGATCTTCCCCTCTCCAGCCAGCTCCTCCAACTCTTCTGGGAGTATCTGTAAGGCTGAACCCAGATGCTTTGCAAAGGAAATGCGCTGCTGCCGCTGTGTCCGTGATCTCATTCTTTCGGTCACTACCCAAAGCTTGTGGCATTATGTGACATAGACCAACTGGTAAATCAATAGCTCCGCTCTCTTTTCACGACAGAATGGAATGATGTCTGCCTGTTCATGTCCCGTTTTCTTCTTCCCTCACTCATGAACAAGACCCCGTGATACTTAAACTGCACCGGTGGGGCAGTAACTCATCCCTAACTTGGAGAGAGCAGCCCACCCTTTTGTGGTTGAGAATCATGACCTCAGACTTATAGGTGCTGCTCCTCATGCCAGCCAGCTCACGCTCAGCTGGAAACTGTCCCAGTGCATGTCGCAGGTCACAGGTCACAGGTCACAGCCCGATGACGCCAGCAGGACCACATCATCTTCAGAAAGCAAAGATGCAATCCTGAGGTCGTGAACTGGACCCCCTCTGCCCCTTGGCTATGGCTAGAAATCGAGTCCATAAAGGTTATGAGCAGAATCGGTGACTAAGGGCAGCCATGGTGGAGTCCACCATCCATCGAGAATGAGCCTGACTTACTGGCAGCAATGCAAACCAAGCTCTCGCTCTGGTTAAACAGGGATCTAATGGCCCGTAACAACTGACCCCCCCTCCCAGGACCCCCAAGGCACATGTGCCTTTTCCGAATCTACAAAACACATGTAGACTAGCTGGGCAAACTCCCATGAACCCCCCAGTATCCATGTGAGGGCAAAGAGATGCTCCTGTGATCCGTGACCAGGACAGAATCCGTATCGTTTCTCCTGGATCCGTGGTTTGACCAATGGGCGGATTGCCGCTTGTTCAGGCCTAATGTCTCCAGCCTCCCTTGGGATGCAAGAGAAGTTCTGCCGGAGGTGCCAGGTCTGTCTGCCATCTTCCCCGCCATTGCATCCAACTCGCCGGCCAGGTGATGATCAGTTGACATCTCGGCTCCTGACTCCACCCAAGTGTCCAAGACGCAGATCTGAAATGCAAAATCACTAAACTGATCATCGACCTGCTGCGGTCTGGGGTCTTCTGGTGGCAGATGTACTGAGGAACACACACTAATGTTCAAATATAATTTTCATTATTATACAAATTGTGGTTAGTACCTGTGGTGAGTAACACCAGAGTGGAATAGTCCAGCCCCTCTCCAGGGACCAACCTATGCTTTGCTGTTACGCTTTTAATAACCACACTGGAATTATCTATTGAAATGCAGGGATTTTTCAGTGGTTCGACCAAATATATTAATTTCACCCTCAATTTTCTCATCTTACAAACAAACCCACTAAATTGGTACCAAAATAATGCTTGAAATGCAAAGTTTTCTGGTGATATTTTGTATGAATGTGAGATCCCCACTCATCAAGTCAGGGCTTACCCTGATGGCAACATCTCAAAAACTGTTCAAGATAATGACTTGATTTTTTTGTGTCTCTTTATTTGGTGTCAAAATAAAAATATTATATCTAATTAAATGTAACCTGGAGCATTTTTCATCTCTTACCTGTTGGTACCTATATTATAATGTTTTTTTTTACCTTCAGATTTTATCGATCATTTCACTATAAGTAGTAATGGCTAAATGAAACCTTTATTGCTAAAGGAACCAGGTTTCCAGATAATGCCTATGAACCTACTGTACTGGTTAAGGGTTCATCTGTGAGCTTATGTCACTCTTATCTAGAGCATCCTTATTCTTCCCATACAGATGCTTGCAGCAGCTGAAGCAGGATGGCCTCTCCTTGGATGAGCTGTTCCACCAGTGTGCCTTCCGGCAGGATGAGAGGGAGATGGTGCTGAAGGCGGTCCAGGTGGTCCAACCGGATTTCCGGCCCAGTACGGACACCGCCCCGCACATCTGCTCGTCACCTCTGGTCCAGGACTTTTACAGCAAGGTACTGCTCCTCCACCACACCCGTGGTATCCATGATTTCTCCCTGGGAAGATTCCACATAAGCCGCTTAAGGCTCTCCTAATTTAATCCGGTAACACGGCGTCAGAATTCGCTGAAGCCATTGCTGTTTGTTGCAGCAGATGATAATGGAATGACAGACCTTGCTGATGTTCACTGTGACTCAGCACTGAGGAGTAGCAGCATGAATGAAGCAGCTTTTGCTACTCAGTTTCCATTTCTAAGACGTATAAAAGCCTGCTTTAAGGTTCTGGGCAGCGGCGTCGGAGGGGCAGGGATACCCACCACTCGACAGGGGTCTTTTAATACGGAAAATTACATGTAAAATTAGATGGGGGGGGGATCCAAGGTGACATTCTGTGAGGGGGACCAGAATTTTTATGTACGCCCCTGATTCTGTGAGTCTTTGCACCTCCAGTACTACATTAAATCCTGTGTAGAGTAATACAGTCATAGATTTTTTGCTATACACTGGAAGTACCAACTGTGTTCAAGATTATGTGTTCATACGCCCCTTAGCCCCAGATATTTATTGTTATCCAGAGATTTAAAGTTTCAGGGGCTGATGGGAAATGTC
This sequence comes from Mormyrus proboscirostris, assembly GCA_026779585.1. Classification (NCBI taxonomy): domain Eukaryota; kingdom Metazoa; phylum Chordata; class Actinopteri; order Osteoglossiformes; family Mormyridae; genus Mormyrus; species Mormyrus proboscirostris. Next base: position 4,290 of record JAODKF010010272.1, read on the forward strand.
AAGGCTGCTAACAGATCAGTTTTGCTCCTTGATGCAGTTTGAGCAGATTGTTGAGTGGGGATCAAAGAAAGGGTGTAAGCACCACCGACAGGGAGCCCCCCCGGGGGCCCCGTAGCTCTGGGGAAGATCCCGGAACACCACGGAGACGTTATCGGCGGTGAGGTGAGCCCGAGTCCTTCCAGAGAGCGAGCCTGGTGCGCAGGCCCGGCCAGCGAGCGGCTGATTGTCAGGCCTCTCACAGCGTGTTCCCAGGCTATTTTTAGCACAGCGGTATTATCAGGGGGCGCCGCTCACCAGCTTCGCACGACTGGCTAACGAGCCTCAAGAGCGAGTATTTTTACCCGGGTGCTCAGCACTTCTGTGAGTCTTTGATTGGTGGATGGTGACTGTGGCATGGTAATGGAGGGGTAGGGGCCTCGTTTCGAGTGTGTAAACACGAGGGCGCCCGGGGATGGCGCGGGCGGCGACAGGGAACCCGTAGCTGTTTATGCGGAATGGGATTTCCGTGCTGTCGGAAGTCACTTGTGGCGAAGTTAATCGCCGACAGATGCGTCAAAGTCCAGCGTCTGAAAACGACCATCATTGCATTGCCGTGCCTATATCACAGCTCCTTTATCGACATGAGAAAATTGGCGCTTGTCTGTCTTTCTCTCTGTCCCTTGAGAAAAATGAAAAGAAAAAAAAAAAAAGAATCTGCCTTTCTGTTCACACAGTTACTATCTGAAGTTTGCTATTTATAGTTTAGCTTCTTGGATAAATATCAAATAAATGCCATGTTTAATTAGGACATAATTTACATTTTCCATTAACATATTTAGCAGATGCTTTTGTCTAAAGTCATGTACAAGTTAGACAAATGGCACATTGCAAACATTCATGCTGTTTAGGAGCCAACTAGACATAAGTGCGGCTAGACTGAAGTTACGATGAAAGCCCAGGTATGAGTGCAAGCCGTATTGGAGCAGGAGCTGCACAACACTTACTCCATAACCATTAATAAATTAAGAAGCTTAAGACTGTTCAAGGGCCAGTAAGTTACAATCAGGGAATGTAAAGATCATCAGGTTTGTAGAGGAATTCATGGAACAACTGGATGTTGAGGGAGTCTGATGACCGGATGTGGTTCAGCAGCCAGCGAGGAACCACAAGAGAACTTCACGTGGTGGAGGAGCTCCAGGCGATGTTGGCTTGCTGGTCGTAGTGGCGGGATGGCATGTAGCTCCCAAGGAGCTTCTTGATGGAGGTGGGTGCCTGTTAATTGATGGACCTGTAAGTCAGCACCAAGAACTTCAACTGACAAGGAGGGGTATGACATGAGAATATTTAACTGAATGAATATCAGACGTGCTGCTGTGTTTGGAATCATCTGCAGTGGTCTGAGAGCAGTAGAGTCTAGTCATGAGGTAACAACTAGAACCACAGCTGCATACCGAGACTGATAAGGCCTGATTTTCAGACGCATAAAATATTTCCTTATATAAAATAATTTAGCACTGTTGCCATACACCTCTGGGACCAGGGTTCGAGTCTCCGGCAGGGTTCCATGTGTGTGGAGTTTGCATGTTCTCCCCGTGTCATCATGGCGTTTCCTCCTGGTGCTCTGGTTTCCCCCCACAGTCCAGAAACATGCTGAGGTTGATTGGTGTTACCAGGTTGCTGATATGAGTGTGTGTGTGAGTGAATGGTGTGAATGTGTGCCCTGTGGTGGGTTGGTGCCCCATCCTGGGTTGTTCCCTGTTCCCTCATTTGCTCTAATAGCCTCCAGACCCTGAATTGGGCAAGCAAAATGGAAGGATAACATAATTCTCAAGCCGAAATTTAAGTTTCTTTATATCATCATAGTCCTGGAAAAGTAACACTTGTTCATCCATACCTGTATAAATGTATAATGCCGATTTTTGGCTGTGATCGGCAGTAGGTAGTAGTAGCAGTTGAAATGCATTGAAGTCTATGATACCTTTTGAGGTGCTATGGTTACCCATGTGGTGCTCCACCCCCCCTGGGAACGGGAACGAGGGCGGCCCCATCTGCTTCCCCAGCATCGCGGCTGCAACCACCACGAGACGTGACATACTCACTCACAAGTGCGCGCGTTCAGCCGCATCCCAAAGCACCACCCTCAGCACCAGCGGGTTATGGCACCCAGTCCGTCTTGTTGTAATCTAAAATAAAAAAAAATATATGAATGCATTATTCTGTTTTGTGAAAATTCACCTTAATCAACCAACTCATTATTTTCTTCCCTAAATCAGTGGCGGCTAGAGGCAGGCACAGTTATATTTATCGAGCTTTCTGGTGCACGTTTCCTTGTGGGTTTCAGTGACGCTCCAGCCCAGCCATGATATGTGATAGTGAACTAGTTTCCAGCCTAACATTTCTGTTTATTATGCTTTGTTCTCTTCACGCTTCCTGGAAGATAAATTGTGCTTTTATATCTTCTTGATTAATAAGGATCCTACAGTACAACATCAGCTGTACTTTGATGCTTTACAAAATACTTATACACATTCAGAGCGTATGGCCGACTCACGCCAGCAGTGTCAGCAATTTCAGATCCAGGAACAACAAATCCAGACCAAGATTGTGTTTCTACCAACCAGTTGAGTAACTCTGTGACAGTGACTGTCTATGCTCAACTGGTTGGTAGAAACAAAATCTTGGGCATTTCAGGTCCAGAAACTACAAATCCAGACCAACACTGCCCACCAGCACAAGGATGCATCACATGACCAACACGGGATGTCCGCCTGTGATTTGGAAGCATTTTGTGTCTTTGGGTAACTGGGGTTTTGAATTTGTAAAAACTAGAGATGCACTGATACCGATATTTGGATTTGTATCGGTGCCGATCCAGACCTATTTGACGGATCGGGTATTGGCCATGCGTGACCGATCCACGTCCTATGCTTACTTATTTAGTTTTTGCCAACCAATCGCATGATGGTTCTTTCCCATTTTACATGTGTTTTTTTGTTGGCATTCAAATCGAACGCTATCGCTGCCCCTCAGTCTTTTTTGCTACTCAGTGGGTGTGAGTACAGTGACTTCCACCTACTGTGATGTCATGCGCATACCCTTCGCAGTACGAGGAGCGTAAGATAAGACTTGATGATCTGGGAGTATTTTACGCTTTTAACAGAAACCAGTAGCACAGCGATTTGCAATCTGTGTAAAATAAAGTTTTGAGGTGGGAATAGCGTTTAATGGACAATCCCATTTAACAAAGCGCACGCAACTGCGAAACAAAGAAACTTAATTGTTTTGTGAACTCGCTGTAGCTTGTGATACAAGAGGGGCTGCCATCGCAACAAAAGTGTAACTGCGTTGACGCCAATGGGAGAAAAACTGTTAAAATTTTAAGCATTCGCCACTTGTGTGTACTTGCTTTGAAGATATTCATATTGAACTGCAAATGCCTCAAAAACGCTTAAAACAAATGAGGTGGAACAGTACTTTTTTCAGTCTGTATTTACTAGCTTAAAAAAATTAACATATAAAGTACAACAAAGTAAAAAGAGCTCTTGTATTGGAAACTGTATCGGTATCGGCAGTGTATCGGAATCGGATCAGAACTTAAAAAATGTGGATCGCCCATCTCTAGTAGAAACCTTTCTTCGTTTCCAACCTCTGCAGTAGTTGCATGTTGCAGTGCTTTGGCGGGTCAAAAGTTGAGACTTACTGAAACGCTAACAGGGAATGCAGAGTCTTACAGTCTATTAGCATGCCTGACCTTTTTAACTTCTCTGCATATGGATTTTTAAAGGTCAAATAATAGAGCAACTAAAAAGACTGATGCATAGAAACCTCGCAGTGTCAGACATGTAAGATGTTTATTGGACAGCTGATGGCAGGTCTAATTCAGTCAGTAGCTAGATGGAAATTAAACAAAATTAATGGGAATTACAGTACCTTTTATGTCCTTTGGATAATAGGAATTGCAGTATCTTTTACGTCCTTTGGATTTTTCCATCTTTTTTGTATAATTAGCAATTATATTTATGGTGGCTTCTTTAGTTATTCATGAAATGACCTCTGATTCAAGACCGTTGTTTGTTGGTATGTGCTGGAGGAAGCTTGTAAAGGTACACAGAAATGTCACAACCTGTCCAAGATGGTGCTGGGTCTCCAAATCAGTCACTGATACCAGCAGTGCTGCTTCTTTACCAACTTCAACATGGAGAAGAAGAATGATTATTTCAGCATGTTTCTGGAAGCTAAGGAGGAGTCCCCAGCCAATGAGCAGGCAGAAGCTATGGAGAAGTGATAGGCCGTCCCCAGCCAATGAGCAGGCAGAAGCTATGGAGAAGTGATAGGCCGTCCCCAGCCAATGAGCAGGCAGAAGCTAAGGAGAAGTGATAGGCCTCATTACAGCATTGCAGAAACTTCATGAACAGAAATACAGAGGCTACACTGCAAGATGCAAACCACTTGTTAGCCATAAAAACAGGACGGCCAGATTATAGTTTGGACAAAAAAGTATTTAAAAGAGCCTACAGAATTCTGGAAAAAAGGTCTTATGGACAGACGAGCCTAAGATTAACCCATGTCAGAGTGATGGCTAGAGGAAAGTGTGGAGATGCAAAGGAACTGCCCAAGATCCAAAGCTTTCTGTTCAACACGGTGGTGGGGGTGTTGTGGCTTGGCCATGAATGGCTGATAGCAGTCACACAATGAATTCTGAGGTGTGTGGTAACATCTTATCTGCTCAAGCTCAAGTCAATGCCTCCAAACTCATTGGATGGCACTTCGTCCTGCAAGAAGATAATGACCCCAGACATACTGCTAAGGCAACACAGGAGTTCGTAAAAGGTAAAAAATGGACAATTCTTGGATGGCCAAGCCAGTCACCCGATTTTAAATCCAACTGAGCATGCCTTCCATATGCCGAAGAGGATACTTAAAGGGACGAGCGCCCGAAACAAGCAGGAGCTGAAGGTGGCTGCATTAGAGGACTGGCATAGCATCACCAGAGAAGATACGCGGCACCTGGTGATGCGCACCATTGCTGTGTCCGGACATATTATCGTGCCCTGGAATAGAGGAGAGGTAAAGAGCATGCACTGATTATAGTGTTTTGCACACTTACAACCTGGGGATGACATCATACCCAGGATGAAGCAATTGCAGGTCAAGGGTCTTGCCCTAGGGCCCAACGGAGTAGAATCACTCCAGGCAGTCACGGAATTCAAACCAGCAACCTTCTGGCTGCTGGCACAGATCTCTAGCCTCAGAGCCACCACTCCGCCCTGAAATAGAGGGACTATATATAATTATATTAAAGTCTGGAATGTGCACTTTAATCATGCCTGAATAGTTTGATTCGCAGTTACACACACATACACACCCATGGTACTGGGCAAAAGACTTAAGAGGCCAAAGAAAATTAAATGATGCTTAAATGATCTTCATGTTGGTGTAAAACTGTGATTACGCCTGTCAAAGTGTGTCAACTTAGCCATTTCAAACCCTCTGCTAAAATCACTCAAGTATTTCCAGCAACCGTCCAATACCCTCATATATTTTTTGACTCGGCCACTGGTACACCTGACTTTTTAACGTAATTAAGTTAATTAAGTGAGCTGGTGGAGAGCAGAGGCAATCCTTGCTAGTTTTTATCGTTACTCTTAATTTGCATATGTTCTAACGCTACATTGTGTTTTTGTTCTGAGCAAAACTGCACTTACTACCCAAATAAATAGCTTTAAACATTTCTTTTGTCTGCCTACAACTTTTTGTGTGTGTGTGTGTGTGTGTGTGTGTGTGTGTATGTGTGTATTATTATACGGGTCTTTAGCTCAGCGTTCGTGTTTTTTGTTGCAGAGGGAAGAGGCCAGATTTCCTAAGCTCAACTTCAGCCTATCTGAACTGCAGGAGAGATTTGAGCGGCAGCTGAAAATGGAGCAGGCTGCCTCGGTCACCATTGACTCGGTGGAGGCTGCCAAACCCATTACAGAGAGCCAGGCGAGGACGGTAGGTGCAGCGTCTCTGGAGAAGCTCCTTCTAGTTGCTCTTCCTTACAGACGCAGCCCTGTCCTGCTCCAGTACTGACTGATGCTTGCTGTCAGCTGAGAGTGTTCATTTTAACAGTTCTTCTTTGTGTCTGTGGCTTCACCCAATGAGAGTGAGTCGCTACTTGTTATTAGTTTAATTTCAAAGTTTTGAGCTAGTGGATGATCCCAGGTGATAGTGCTGCATTTCCAAGTGGATGTAGGGTGTAATGATCTATTACAGCATTTCCCAACCCAGTTTGGGGTACCCCACAACAGTCCACATTTTCCAACACACCTGTAGCAGGTTTTTGGTGTTCCTGATTGACTGGGCACAGGGAGGGAGCAAAAATATGGACTGTCTTTGCATTCCCAAAGACTGGGGTAGGTAACACTGATCTATTATAATGGAGCTTCTCAGAGCAGGCTGTGAATCACCTTCAGCAATAGGGGCTGTCTCGTCCTCCGAGCTGAATGAATTAAGACTGACCTACTTTCAGATTTAGGGCTTTCATTTCGAATTCTCCTCTGATCTTATTTGCACAAACGCTTGTCCATCCATCCGCTTTTTGTAGACTTGTTACCCATTCAAGGCTGTAGTACTTTTGATATATGTAAATAAGTTTTAGTTCATGTCCCATCTGTAGCATTGTAAAAAGATGGTTTATTTGCCAGTGTAATGAATGAAACGATGGTCTTTTTTGAATTTTATAATTTCTCCAACACAGTGTGTTAATTCACACCCTTCCCACAGGGCAGTACAGCTATACTCAGAACACCTGATCCGGCTGGGCCTAATGTTGTTATTGTCTTCCCACGTTTCGTTCCAGTTCAATATTCCAGTCTGTAGGTAGCTAATTAGTTAATCGACTAATGTGCTGTTTCAGCGGGAGTTATTGGAGGCGCTGCGTTTCCATTGGCGCAAAGCCCTCCTCCAGGCCCTCAAAGAAACCAAAGTGGTCCTGGGCCACAGCAGCCAGAAGGGTGGCAAGATGAACCTCTACCCATACTTGTGTCTGCTGGATAACGACAAGTACGTGGACATCATGTTGCAGGTATGGACTGAGTTAACACCTGCCGTCGTCCGACAGGGAGGTCTCTCCACACGCTTGAACCGCTTGAATCTACATTAACATTTGCCAAACCTCTCCTTCCAAAGGGTCTATGCGAATTGGCGCCCAGCGGGGAAACCCTGGTGATGTTCGCCAGCTCCTTGGGCCACAAGGTCTACAACAAGTACATTATCCAGCAGAAGAACAACAGCCAGATGGTGGACAAGCTGAGGAACATCTATAATGACTATGCTGAGCTGCTGGCCAAGGACACTGAGGTGTGGCTCTCTGTGACCAGCTCTGCTGTTTATCTTACAGTTGGATTCCCTCCCAGACCAGTTATTTAATATCTTTGAGATCTGGGCAGTGGTAGACAGGCGTGAATAGGAACATTTTGTGTTTTATTTGATATCTGTTATTTCAGCAACTGACAGTAACTCTGGCTTTACCTTGTCTGTCACTGTAAGGGACACTTGTTTTCAAATGCTTATTTTTGTTCATTCTGTTTATTAGCTACTTGAGCACTTTCTGTGTTTTTTTTCTATTTTTTGATATTTTCATCATGGTCAGATAAGTGCCAGTTTAATGTACAGAAAATGTCTTTTAAGCTCTGAATGGAGGTGTGGGCATCATTTGGCTTTATTCTACTCTTTAATTTGTTTAGACATGTGACGTGTTGCCACGGGAACGCTGGGCAGAGCTGGAGGCGGAGCTGGCGAACACTGGTTCGACACTGGCAAGTGATGACACCCAGTGGCCCCAGAGCCTGATGGTGCATCTGGGGACTCACTTGGTGGACCTCATGGTGCAAGAGCTCAAGGTGCACAATGATGTTCTGAACCCGGGTCAGACGCAGAAGCTGATCCCTGTGCTCTACCACATGTACACCTTCCGCAGCAATAGGCAGGTAACTGCTACAGTGCCCCCTGCTTGTGGGCAGATTCTGATGCTCAGATGAATATTGTTATTGCTTGATGCTCATTGTGTATTGTTATTGCTTGATGCTCAGTGCGTATTGTTATTGCTTGATGCTCAGTGCGTATTGTTATTGCTTGATGCTCATTGTGTATTGTTATTGCTTGATGCTCAATGGGTATTGTTATTGCTTGATGCTCAGTGGGTATTGTTATTGCTTGATGCTCAATGGGTATTGTTATTGCTTGGTAAACTGAAAGTTTGTTTAATGTAAGAAAGATTGCCACCGTCTCTCTTCTGAAAGTGATGAAAGGTAACAAAACAAATTGTTTTGTTAAAAAATCTGTAGAATTTCTCAATGTAAAGTTCTATAATCATACACAGGATATCAGTGGGTAACAAGTGATTTTACCCTAAGAATAGAGAAATTATGTAAGCAAGGGAACAGGGTAACACATATTTGGCCAATAGCTATTTCTGCTGGTGAAGGTCAAAAAGTCGACTTTAACAGTGAGATTTGACAGAATTGGGTGTGTTTATTCTGTGTTTCTGTACGACTTTACCTATTCTGTGATATTGGCGTGATAAGGACACTGTGAAATGCCCATTCGATGCCTTACAGGTAGTGATTATATCTAGAACATGAAAAAATAGTAACATGTTCATCGCTAGAACAAAACCTCTGTTTATAGTGCATATAGTTAGTATCTCTAGCTTCTTGTTAATGGATTTTTTCTGTGCCAGTATATGCATCAAATTTTAGGGACCATGATCTGTTGATTGAGATGAGTAGAAATGTTCTAATATCAATAAGACATTCTGATCTGGAAATCAAAGATCATCATGGGGCCCTGTTTGATGTTTCAAGCTCCAGTATTATCAGCATGGTAGTGAATCCCTGAGAGAAAGAGAGCGGTGAAGAACATGCGCTGACAGCACATTGCTGCAGCCACCACACGACAAACCACCTCAGTGATGAGAATCTGAGTGGCAGGTGATACCTCAGCTCCATACTATCCTGATGGACCAGAGCAGTTTTTTTTCCCCCTGGAGGCATGGGATTTGAACCAGCAACCTTCCAATTGCTGGCACAGAGCCCTAGCCTCGGAGCCACCATTGTGCCCAACCGCCAGCAGGCAAATAAAATCCCTCATCCCCTGCATGTACCTGGATGAAGAAATCAGCCAAGTCAGCAGTTTTCCAGGCACTTTATCCTAATAAGCTTAATACTGACGTCTGCTGTGAATTGGATCCAAACCTGGGGCAGCTTCCACAAAGACTGTTCAAATGGCAAGAGGACCTTAGGAGGCTCTAATTTGGTACAGTTACCTGGATCTGGTGTTTGATAGAATCAGTATGGATTGTTATCGATGCATCTAATGCAGCGTCACGTTTCTTAAGAGAGAGTATGTTCTGGGACTGTTCTAGGAGCTGGTGGTGTATTAGAATTTCAGACCTGGGTTATTACCGGCAAGGGGGCGCCCTGGACGGGATGCTAGTACGTTACGGGAGATTTCATACATCTACACTGTCCAGGCCATGGCACATGTGGGTGCTGAGCTTTCAGTGATGGAGGCTGATGACTGGCAGGCTGCACTTCTGTGTCTGTAATCGGAAGGTTGCTGGTCTGAGCCTGACCTCAGCGGAGTTGTGCCCCTCGCTGTCACCCCTGAGTTTGCTCTCACCTGCGCGTGTGCCTGTGTGGCGCAGGCCAAAGAAGACTCCCCCCTGGGGATTGGTAAAATGTCATTATTATAATGGCCTGGTGGAAGTGTAAGCAGGGCTGGAGCTATGCAACATCCACAGCTTCCAACTCCCTAGTAATCAAAACCAGCCAATAAAACCCCCTGGACCCCCTTAAATGGGTGGAGACCTAATCCCCCCCCTATGCGCAACACAAAGGTAGGTCCTTACCTTCCACCTCTTGGGACATTCAGGTCACCGGTTCAGCGAGGCCCTCACCCCTTCCCGGCTCCCTGCATGACATGGCACATGTGGGTGCTCTCCCCTACATATGTGTCCGTGTCATGGAGAACAAGATGGGGGAGGTGAAAAGGGAATTTCCCCACAGGGATCAATAAAGTGTCTATTATTATTATTATTATAAAAACGTCAGGCAAGTACAGGACTTCCCGGAACAGAGGAGTCTTGAGTGCGCACAGGCACAGGCAGTGGGCGATGTAGAAGTGCCGATTCCCCATCTGCAGGCCAGAAGAAAAGCAGATTCCCATTTATTCGTGTACACATCCCACTCGGTGATCCCACTGTGAAGAGCGTGTTCCGGAGGAGCTGAGGCAAGCGCCTCACTAAACCGGCCTGACTGTGCCGTGTGCGCGATCGGCGGCTCGTTTATTACTCTGCGAGTCACACGTGAAGCGGAGAGAGAAAACGGCGCGTCCTCGCAGCGTGATGCGCTCTGATGCTGGAGGACCGGGGTCAGCGCTTAGAGCTCATCGCTCACGGCCGCAGAGGGTGGGGCCGGCGTGGGAGGTGCTGTGATCATACCGAAGGCTGTGCCGCCGTGACTCACGGCTCGCGTTTCTGCCGCGGAGGCCATCGCTCAGCGGCTTGTGCTGAGTGACTGTATCCCACATATGCTTCCCCACCCCCTCACCGTGTCTGCGCTCGATGTAATTGGCTGATAACCTTGGTCACTGCTGGCTGGCACTAGGCAAAGTTTTGTATTAGCTAAACCATGGGGCCTGGCTATGGTAATGATAAAATGAAAGAGTAAAATGAAAGCTTTTACATTATATTTCTATATTTTTATATAGAACACTTTTATTCACTTTTATTCAAAGCAATGTACAGTCGCTGAAGTAATTGAGTTTGAGGTCCTACCCTTAGGGCCCGATGGTGAAATCACTCTGCCAGGACTAGGATTTGAACCAGCAACCTTCTGAACTGGAGGATTCATGTATTTTCCCCATTGTATCGCTGTTGTATATTTATTTGCATTATGGGCAGTATGGCCGCACAGCGTGTAGCGATTTTCACCACTTCTGTCCTGGCTTCAGGTAATCATCACCACCTGTCTATTATTATTATTATTATAAAATTCTGTCTCTCTGGAGTTCACTTTGTGTCTCTTTAGATTTGCTCCTAGTTTTCTGGTTTGCTTCCACCATCCAAAGATGTGTGATTTAGGTCTATTTGTTTCTGTAGAACGGCTCTCTGAAAATACTCTGCACACGCCCTGTGAGCTGCTGCCATTTGTGGCCGTACGTTGGATAACTTTTTCTATGAAATCAATGGATATTTAATGTGTTTTTTTTTATTGTTCTAGGTTGGATTCATCAAACCGCATCCGGTTCTAATACAGATCCTGTCAGAGTCCATGGAGACCAAGTTGAACTTTGAGTCTTACGTGATGCCCATGCTGTGCCCCCCTTTGCCCTGGACGTCTCCAAAATTCGGGACCTACCTTCTTTCACCCACAAAGCTGATGCGTGCTGATGATGGCGCCATCCAGCACCAGCTGCTCCTGGAGAAGTGCCGCAACCCCGACCTCCACGCCGTCCTCGACTCCCTCAACCAGCTGGGCAACTGCTCCTGGAAGATCAACAAGCCCCTGCTAGACGTCATCATCGGCATCTTCAACGACAAAGGCAACGAGAAGATGAAGATCCCGCCGCCTATGTCCGAGGCTCCGGAGGTCCCCCGGTTCAGCTCCCAGGACCCGTCTTACTCCTCGGCGGAGCATGCCCACCTAAAGCGTGAGATGATCAAATCCAAGAAAAAGGTGGCTGAAATGCACAGCCTCCGGATGTCGGCCCTCTACACGCTGTCCATCGCCAACCACATGCGAGATGAGATCTTCTGGTTCCCCCACAACATGGATTTTCGTGGACGCACTTACCCCTGCCCGCCCTACTTCAACCACCTTGGGAGTGATGTGACTCGAGCCATTCTGGCGTTTGCGGAGGGCAAGCCGCTAGGCGCCCACGGACTTGACTGGCTGAAGATCCACCTGGTCAACCTCACCGGCCTGAAGAAGCGCAGTTCTTTGGCAGTCAGACTGGAGTATGCCAATAGCATCATGGACGACATCCTGGACTCGGCAGACCGGCCCCTGACTGTGAGCATTTTTCTTATCCTCCCAGTAGTCTTCCTGTCTTGCTGCATTAAATAGCAAAAATGAATACTTTAGTCCAGTGTTTCCTAATCTGGTCCTCGGTGATCCACAAACAGTCCACATTTTTGTTCCTGGTAGGGAGCTGGGAGGGAGGAAAAACTTGGACTGCTGCAGGTCTCCAAGGACTGGGTTTGGAAATACAGCTTTAGCTAAATGAAATTAGTAAATTAGTGTGATCAGGAAATGTTAACCTTAACTTGCCAAACATTTAGTATTGTGTAAAAATTTAGAATGCCGGCTGATAAAGTTCTGGCCGTTTTGTGCTGGTTAAATAAGCCCCAGAAGCAAAATTTGCCTATGGCTTGTTTTAGCTATAGGCAGAATAGTCTGTTGCCCAGGGCTCTCGAATTACCTGCATTGTAGAGGAAGTGAAGTGATCATCAGCCTTCTTGGTCGGGGAGCCTCCCATGAAAAGGTTTGCCTAGGGCCTCTTGAAAGGTAGAGCTAGCTCTACCCGGGCAGACTTGTTACTGTTGAATTTTGTCAGTGCAAAGCACAACGATTTGAATCTTCCGTTAAGCAAATGGAAGTCTCCCGTGTCTCCAACGCAGGGCCGAAAATGGTGGATGAATGTTGACGAGCCTTGGCAGGCCCTGGCCTGCTGTATGGAGATCGCCAGCGCTGCACGCTCACCTGACCACACGCGCTTCGTCTCGCACTTCCCCGTGCACCAGGTGCGCGCCGTCCGCCGGAGCCTGTTGCCGTGCTCCACTTGTTGGTGACTCCACCAGACGAGGTCTATGATCGAGATTAAGCACGGCTCCGAGTTCAGCTGGCTGGCCTAATAAACACATCTTAATGGTATATATTTCTCTGTGCACGCGGAGCGGACGCCTTGCAGGTGTAAGCAGAATCTGTGCCTCACTTAAAATGAGGCCTTCACTACAAAGGTCCGTCTGCAGCTGCCTCTGACATATGAGTTGCTGTGCCATTCATCTATATTACTGGGCTACAGTCCCTCCCTCATAATTCACACAGGGACATCAGTGAACCAGTAACAAAAAACTTAAAGCAAAGTCTGCGCCCTCCCTTCTGTTTCTTTTGGTCTGACCCCACCCCCTCCAAAAAACCAGGACGGCTCCTGTAATGGCCTGCAGCATTATGCGGCCTTGGGCCGCGACGTGATCGGCGCCACCTCCGTCAACCTGGTGCCCTGCGAGGAGCCCCAGGACGTCTACAGCGTGGTGGCACAGCAGGTCAGTCCCGCGCCGATCCCCGAGCTCTCCGGCCTCCACCGGCAGCCGCGACTTCCCTCTCCTTGACCCCTAGGACCTTGATATCGTAGTCTGCTTGTTCATTGGACTTCATTGGCTTCTCTTCATTTAACGAAATCTAAAAGTAGACTGGAAGAATAAACTGCAGCCTTGTTTACATTTGGTTTTAAAATGCAGACAGCTGAGACGCATCGCCATTTATGTCTGTGCCTGTCACATACCTCCAAGGTGTCTGGTTGACCGCTTTTGTTCGTTATGGCCGAAGTCACTTCTGCTAGAAGGTCAAATGGCCCCACTCACAGTTATTGACAGCCTTAGCATTTACACTACAAAAGATATGTGATCAAAAGCATCCACAAGTGGCTTGAGTGATCAGACCCCAATGCGTTTTGGTGGTCATTTGCACTTGTATTTATTGCTGTCCGATTGCCCAAGATGCATTTTAAAACCAAGTGTTAACAGAGCTTATCAAGCTGGTGATTTCAGTTGTCAGAGTGTCATAAAAAACGACAGTAGGTTATTTATCTTACTGAAGTGTGCAGTCGGACTGATAAGACATTTCTGGAAAACGGTCTCTCTACTCGGGATTTCTCTGTTCCAACATAGGATTTGATCTTTTGGGAATTAAACAAGTGAGCCAAACATTGCAGCGCTCTCTGGATTTTCCCTGCTATTTCCTCTTTCCTTCACCATGATCTAGAAACTCAGGTTACGACCTGCTTTCTCAATCATAAATCATTCTCTGCCACTCCTGATCTGATGTTCTCCAGGACAGCTAGCCACACGGGGATCTCCTACACAGCCGTGCTCCATATGTCCTCCTTCCCCGAATAGGTAGAGGAGTTCCGTGCCCGCGATGCGGAGAAGGGTGAGATCATCGCTCGGGTCCTGCAGGGCTTCATCAACCGCAAGGTGGTCAAGCAGACGGTGATGACCGTGGTTTACGGCGTGACACGGTACGGGGGCCGCCTGCAGATCGAGAAGCGGCTGAGGGAGACCGACGGCTTCCCCATGGTACGGCACCCCCCCATCCCGCATCACTGCCATGTGTCTTGACCTGTAAATCAAGATGATTTCCGTGTTGTTTATTTCACCACAAATGAATTTTTGCTATTTGTAGCTGAAAGATCCAACGTTGGCCCTGCTGACTTCTGCAGTGGTCTGAGATATCAGTGTATAAATCTTTGGGTGTGGCACTGAACCATAGTGCACGATTTCTGTAGTCGGCCGCAAATTTGTGTAATGGGTCACTGCGGAGACCCAACCATTAAGCAGAATTTGCAGAGGGAGATGACACCTGATGGTGACCCAACACAGTAGGCCTCCACAGATTTGTAATGGTCAACAGCTGAACCTTTTGGTTGAGAATCCCTTGATTCCCCAGCCTTTGTAAGAGGTGTACTTCCAGAATGCTGCCAGCTACCACCAACCACCTCATTTGTGCCTCTTCCCCGGTGTTTGTGACTTGTGGCTGCTGTCATGCTGGTGTTTAGGCTGATGTGACACTACGTTTGATTCTACTTAAGAAACGTTCAAAGTTAGGTCATATGATTCACTCAACGAGGACGCCCTGAACAAAGTAACAGATTGTAATCCCTGCCCAATAATGGTGAAGGAACAAGTACTGCAGACTGGGGACCCAAACAGTAGGCCAAAGAGTGTCATAAACCAAGTGACACTGGCTGCTGTTATCGCTTCAGTTACAGGGGTGCAATTACCAGAGACAATTTGGCTGTAATGATAGTAATATTGTCTCAGCGATAAAATCTCTGGTATTTCAAAAGTCTTGGTCTTTAGATTTAATTTCCCTTCTACACCTTGATGCTTCTACGCTGATATTGTAGTGGCTGCTTTCTGAAGTGCTGCTGGTGCGTTACAGATGCGTCCGCCGTCTTCTGTGTGGGAGATGGGGGGGCGGTATAAAGAGCCATCTCTGGATAAAAGCTGTTATTCTAAGGCCAGATGCTCCCTCCTGCACTCGCTGGTCCCAGGACAGCGTCCCATCGCCGACATTCAAGGCAGTAACAGCTGCTGATGTGGATAAAAAAAGAACGAGATCAAAAGAAGAGTGACTCGCAAGTTTGGTTTCGTGAAAATATTCAGGATGAATAATTAAGCTCTGCGACGTCGCCGTAAGACTGAGATGCACCCATGTAACATGCGGGGGGGCGGCTGTGTGTTTGGCGGGGACAAAGGGAGACAGAAGATGGCACAACGGGGATACTCACAAGGGGCATGCTGGTATCAGAGCTAGGGAAGGTGTTCAGTGAGTTTGCGATCAGGTTTTGGTCTCAACATGCGGATGGAAGATCTCTGTCCGATAGGCCTGGTAGGAATTTGATGAATAAGCGAATACATTTGCGTGTCACATGACCCCCATTCCCACCTTACAGCCACTTTCATGCATTTTAAAATGATAACAATTGTTGTGAAGCTTGTCTCTGGGAATCTGTCAGGAAGAGCATTTAATTTTCTGTATGATTTGAGGATTTGGTGACACTACTCTGAGCACGTGTCTGAGTCTGTGTTTATTCTCTACACAGGAGTATGTGTGGGATGCTTCTCATTACCTGGTGAATCAGGTGTTCAACAGCTTGAAGGAAATGTTTACCGGCACCAGGGAGATACAGGTATGTGGATGCCAGTCGGCCGAATGGCGTCATCCTGTTAGGAAGACAGATGGCAGGCCACAATGAAGATAAGCCTCTGGCCTGGATGGGCGTGGTGCCTGCTCTAGGTTTCGTTCATGGCTGGCTGAGAAGGTAGAATGGTTTGGCCATCTAAAGGACCTGCCACACACTCTTTGTGGTACATTCTGCGAGTGCCCTCTCAGACAGCTTGAGCTAATTTGAAATATGACCCCCTTCGGTCGGCAGGGTAAGTTAAGTGGGTCAGATCCCACAGAGGTGCACTGCGGTTCCTCAGAAAGATCAGCAGTTGTGCGGTAGATCGTCCACCCCACCCCCCCTCAAGCCACCCCTACCCACCTGCTTGGGGAGGTGGAACTTGAGGTTGAGGAGAGCTGGAGGTAGCAAGGCTCTTTGATGAATGGCCTTGGTTTTGGCCGGCCGCAAACTGAATTTGTCTTGCAGTGGGGTTGTGGCGGATGTGCAGGGCACAATGGAGCTTTCGTCCTCAGGAAAGTTAATGCCAGGTATCGGGCACCTTGAGCAGGTGAAATTTAAACAAATCTTTTATATTCATTTTCTGATTAGCAACAACGTAAATCATTTTGAATCTTTCTAACAGAACTTGATGATTTTGCAGTAGGTTAATTGGCAGTAAATGGTTTCTACTATCTGTAATAATGTGTATTATTTGCTGTATATGATGTATTGAGGTTACACAGGTGTGCAGGATGTTACGATATATTTAGGGTAATATATAAAATATTATCTAGAGTTTTGCTGAGTTTTTTTTGTTGTGTTTCTTGCATTTTCCATAAAAAACAATATGTCAGGTCACACAGTTTCTAAATGATTCTTTCTGCCATTGCTGTCTGCAGACCTTGACATGCTTAAGTCCTTTTTTGGCCACATCAGTTTTGTGGAAAAGTGGAAAATTTTGCTGAATTTTCACCAGTTCTGCACCTGTTTAGACCCCCAAGCAGAACCTGCCACCCCCTCTCTCCAAGCTACACCCCTCTAACTTACATGTCAATAACCCTCAAACCAGAATTCTGCCAATTCATATAGCGCCCCCTACAATAGTTTGCCTGTATGTGCACCAAGGATCATTTCATCCTGTATAGTTTAGCTTGTCTGTAACACCTGGATACGTAAGTGACCATAACTGCTTGGCCCTCTGTTCCAGGACTGGCTGACTGAGAGCGCCCGGCTCATCGCCAAGTCTGGCCACACGGTGGAGTGGGTGACGCCCCTGGGGCTGCCCGTCATCCAGCCATACCATCGCAGCAAGAAGCTGCTGGTGAGTCTGCCGCGCGCCGCTGCATCGTACCCCACTGCAGGAGTGGCACTGCAACACTGCAAAACATCACATGCTGCCTTTTTTGTGCCTCTTTGGAAATAATTATCTTTAAATTATCTGAAGGCTTCTTTGTGTTTTTCTGGTGCATTGAAAATTGCCACTTTGTTTTCTGCTGAGAAGTTTAAAATCACACATAACCTTATCTGGTAACACTTTACTTAAGGCCATGTTTTAAGTCATTTATAAACACATTCATAATGTTTTATAAGCATGGTTATAAATATTTATAAAAAGGCATAACACATTATAGCCATGTTTATTATGCATTTTGACTGCCTTATGAAGGTCTAATCTATAATGCTCTATAGATACGTTATTATAATGCATTATAAAGGTATCTATAGTGCGTTATAGATCAGCTTCATAAAGCATTCACCATCACTTGACAATCCCAGATGGTTCACTGGTCAGCCTGTGTGGGGGTTTTTTCGGGGGGGGCCATCCGCCTGCCATGAAGAGAATCGGGGAGCAGCTTGGTAAAGGTCACACGCCACCTTGTGCTGAACAGTTTGGCTGCTGTGAATCTCAGCTTGCTCTGTTAGTTGGAGCCAGGCTGGGGCATAGTCACAGCATGCACTGTCCAGTGGAAGATTCTGGGAAGCTCATGAGTGGCTAGACCGAGACCCTCTGTACAGATATAGTAAAGTGGACTGAAACTTAGGTTATTCTGAAGGAATTCAGATGCACCCTGGTCTCGATGCCCCTTGAGCCACTGCACTCTGCGGGGGTGTTCGCTTTGTGTGAGGGCCTTGCACGGTCCACGCCGCGTGTCGCCACGGCGACTGACAGCGAGAGCGTGACAGGCCCGCCACCCCGTCCCTCTGTGATCTGCTGCCGTTTCTTAGGTTCGCCGCTTCTGTAGAATCGTCTGGCAGCGTTGATGATGTCAGAGACGCCCACGGAGGAGGGGAAACCTTCAGAGACCGCGGTGCAATAATGCAGAATTTCACCCTCTGCGTAATTTTTAAATACCAAGGTGTCAAGGTGGTATTTCTAGCTATAATAATATATAATAATAAACGGTTTGGAAATGGAAGCGTGGAACATTTAACAAAACTTATACTGTAAAATATTTAACGTATCGCTGGGCGCATGAATAATGTGATAGCAGAAGGTTAAATGGATAATTGCATCTGGCAGAATTACTGTTATTTCTGGAATATGAGTCACATTCATGTCCGTTCATGGGAAGGGGGCAAATGATTTATAACACTAACAACTTTTTTTTTTTTTTTTAATAATGGTAATGAAACAAGTTTCTGAAGCCATCTTTTAATACAGAGGGCTTGACAAGCCTTTGAAAGAGTGAAATTACCATGGATGAGATGTGTAATGCCACACAAGGCAGTGAGAAATCTGCATCATTAGGCCCTTAATGCAGTGACAATGCATTTCTGATTTGTGAGAAGACAACAGTAAGGGCTGGTATTGAGCCACACGTTACAGGCGGATTTCACACCAAATTTCAGATTCGTTCACAGTACATCACAAGCACAGTGTTTATGCATATTCTGGCCATCAGCTGTGTTCTGCCTGAAATACTGGGCTTCGTCGTGATATTTTGCGAGCGTGTTGCTATTTTATGTAAGTGAAATGCAGTCTCAGGCTGATACTGCAGGCTACACTTCAGCACGATCATCGTGAAATCACCATAGCATATTAGCTATGTGTGAAAATTGATTTCCCTCGGGGGGGCAGTGTGGGAGGGAGCTCTTTTGTTGTACAGTATTTTGAAATGTGGCTGGGAGAAATAATTATGATTGATTCGAAGGAAGAGGCTGTGGGATGGTGGGGGGGGGCTGGAGAGTGGATCTGCCTAAAGTCTTTGGGTCGGAACTTTTCACGAGTAATGGGATGCATGCATGTAGGGGTGGGGAGGTTTACTGGGTCCACCTGCTCTGAAATGCAAACAGCCAGTCACCAGGGGGCGACACTAGATGCTCTTTTTAGTCAATTTTTTTTTGTAGTAGTGACCAGGTCCTTTGATTCCATTAGCTCTACAGATATTTTCAGAAGCTTGTTCTTACTGGTCATCCATTAGAAGCTCAGCCTAGGAACTCTTCAGTTTTTGAGTTGGCTCCTTGATAGTTATCTGCTCATCGTGTATCATCTTCCTCATTAGTAGTGAAGAAGAGCACTTTCTAAATAAATGAATGTGAAGTTCACAAACGGCATGTGGGGGAGGGGGGGTAAGGAGGTTTACATGCTGTTTGGTCCAGCATTACAATAGATAGAAGTCACTTGGTGTGATTGTTGATTTCATCATATTGGAAACAGCTCCATTACTGGAATGTACATGGACCACAGTGTCTGGTGCAGAGTTTCCCAGTCTGGTCCTCGGGGACCCACAGGTAATACACCTCTTAGCAAAAATGTGGACTGTCCGGCAGGGAGCTGGGAGGGAGCGAAAGCGTGGGTCGTGTGTGGGTCTCCAAGGAACGGGTTGGGAAACACTGATATGCAGAATTTCTGTGGCTGAAAGCACCTTGTTAACGAGAGGTCCAGGCAAACGGCCAGACTCGTTAAATCTAACAGGAAGGCCACAAGGCCAGTAGTAACAGCAGGGAGGCTTCTTTGAACGCACAGCTTGGTCTCCCTTGAAGTGTTTCTGGAGGCTAAAGGGTGTCTCTAATGAAATGGTGCATTTTCCGCGGTCGGCATGAAACGCAGCCAAAGCCTGATGCTTCTTGGTTTTGCCGCTTGTGATGTTTATAAGCTCATGAGCAGTGGGGCCATGGTGGGAAGGCCGTGAGGTGATGGCAGGCGGAGCGACAGCAGGAGACAGGTGCCCGGCCTCTTCTGTCCTCGCATTCTGCTGTGTCGATAGGAGTTTCACTCCCTGGTCGCAAACTAAGGAATCAAAAGCAAAATTTTCTTCAGTGTTTAGATGCCAGTGGAACCAGATTCTTTGAAGCCATAAATTTCCTCAGCCCCC